>OX381712.1:6687319-6977319 GCA_947462335.1 Harmothoe impar
TTCTCTTTTAAATAGCTGCCAGTCAGCCTGCGCAGCTGAAAACGACGGTAAGTAGCTTAGCTCTAGAAGCAAGAAGGTGTATATAAGGAGGCTGACACGTGTATAGGCGCCTTATAAGTCGGCAGGGGGTTAATACTAGTGAAAAAGGAAGGCAGGTGTGCAGTTAAGTCTAAACCCACCTGCAGTAGTCAGGTAGCATGTGAAAACTTACTTAACAGATCTCTTAATTGAGTAGAGACTCTGTACTGAGAGAGTCTTTTCAGCCGTTTAAGAGGATTATCTAGGACAAGGTACATAAGGAGTGAAACGACGCTCTCACCCATCACACTTTCTCGACCCGCCCTTCATAATCGTAGCATCGTCCACTCTACGCTCGCTCAGCATGTTATGATGGTTAGTTCTGCTATTTTCTTTACTTATCAAAGTGTTGACGCTACAGAGCATCGAAACTCTCTTCAAATGAGTCCAAGAAAGAAAAAGCAACTCCCACTTGAAGCAGGAAGAGAAACAGTGCCCTATGATGCATGTGAGGTAAAGAAACATTGGAAGGACGTCACCAAGGAGCAATGGATAGAAGCATGCTTCAACTTCATCGGAATGGAAGTAGTTTCATTTGGACAGAGGGAGAAGATTGAGTTGGAGCTATTTTTCTTAGCTCCGTATACTTGGCCTGACTCTGGTGAAATTCCTTCAGGTATTTGTTCAGTCTTCGCCATAGAAGTTATTAGGTCTTTGAAGGAGCTTCGATATATGCAAGGCACTCACGAGGAGATTGTTCAGAAAATGACGGAATTCGAAACAGGAGAAGACACAATATGGTACGAGGAGACGACATATACGGACGATGATCTGGAGTGCATCATTTGTAGCCCGTTGGAACATTATGTTAAAGACTTTGAGGACATGCTAGACAGCACTGAGATGAACCCGTAAGAGAGATCCCTTACTGCACAGAAAGAGGCCAAAGCTGTGTTGGAAAAGCTCAGGTTTGGTCAAGGATTCACTCTTCAAAGCAGCTGTGTGAGTGTGATAAAAGGCCTTGTGTTGAAACATCCAGACATGAAGTTTTCGCGTGCTGTCGACACACTTCCTTTGCCTGAACTGATGATGAACATGATCGATCCCATTGTACCAACACGTTTCGACTCTGCCAATTGTCCCATGTATAAAATGGTTTCAAGTTTTGCCCGTGGCCGATGGCTAAACGATCCACTGAAGTCAGAAAACCTCCTTGATTTAATCAACTGACTAGATGTATTTTCTCATACTAGTATTAGTAGCATTAGTAATAGCAGCTACTCAGTCTCGTGCAGCACAAGCAGCAGCATCTGTAAGCAGCATCCGTGACATCGTCAGCAGCAGCAGCAGCTGCACGAGCAGCACAAGCAGCAGCATCTGTCAACAGCATCCGTGACATCGTCAGCAGCTGCAGCAGCTGCACGAGCAGCACAAGCAGCAGCTGCTGCAGCAGCTGCACGAGCAGCACAAGCAGCAGCATCTGTCAGCGGAATCCGTGACATCGTCAGCAGCAGCAGCAGCTGCACGAGCAGCACAAGCAGCAGCATTTGTCAACAGCATCCGTGACATCGTCAGCAACTGCAGCAGCTGCACGAGCAGCACAAGCAGCAGCACCAACAGCAGCAGCAACAGCAAATCAGCAGCAGCAGCAGCAGCGGCGGTGTGGACCACTAAATTCGAGATGGCGACATGTCTGTTTCTTAGAATCGACATTCGACATGAGGCCTAGTGACATTTGACATGAAGCTTGAAAAACATAGTGACAGGTGACATGAGCAATTCTTAAAATCGACATGAGATATGAGCATAATTAAGCGACATCGACATGTGCCATGGCTATTTTTTTTTAAGACAAACGCCATAGACTCCTCATCCAGACCTCCACTAGTAGTGCTCTATAAGCTCAAGCTTTGCCTTAAGAGAGCTGTGGCTGTGAACCCTCTCCTCCCCCCATACACACAGGTAAATATCAGAGTCTGCCAATGTCGCCAATACTACTCTCATACAAGGGTCAGGCGCTGCTGGACTATAATAGATGGGTCAAGGACCATTCTACTGAGGGTCAGGCTAGGCCGGACATTCAATAACAGGCTGGACTTTGGCAAACTTGCTTGAAAGTCTGGCCAGCAAGAGTCCAGCATTGTCAGACTGTGGCATAAGGATCCAGCATGGCCAGACTTTCAAGCAAGTTTGCCAAAGTCCAGCCTGTTTTTGAATGTCCGGCCTAGCCTGACCCTCAGTAGAATGGCCCTTGACCCATCTATTATAGTCCAGCAGTGCCTGACCCTTGTCTGAGAGCGGTTTAGGCAACATTGGGTGACTCTGATATTTGCCTCTGTGTAAGATGAGAAAAGTAGGGCTGTCGCTGACCAAAAGGCTCTAAAACAGGGGGCTGTTGAAGGACTATATGGTAAAAGGCTGCTGTTACAGTCAAGATACTCATATTTCAAGCCCAGAAAACTGTAATTAGCTTTCCAAGTTGTTTATTTAACAATATCCTGGCCTAGCAAGAAGCTGTCAGATGACATCTAAGAAAAATGTGGGCTGTTAATTGATCAAGAAAGCTACATTGTTACAGAGTCCTATTCCTCTTTTGAGGTGGGACCAAACTTGAAAAAAGAATAAACTCAAAAAAAAGCCTTAAGATTGAAAGAGTTGTAGATGACAAATTTAATGAGGAAGTCGTATTCATTAGTTTACAAATAGCCAGTGTAAGTACGCATATGTATAGGAGAGAGAACTTGCTTATTCTTATAGGTTTGTAAGATAGTCACATCATGATGCACATCATCATAAACGCATCATGATACATTTCAATCTTTTGGTTGTGTGGCAAGAGTCCTAACACTCAGTATACTCATCATGTAGTCCCGCTCAACCTAGAGCAAGAGTTCTCTTCTAGATGTTATTGCCCTAAGTAAGTCGCGTTTTTTTTCCTTGTGCAAACTCAGTTTGCCCAAAAACAAAACAAAAAAAATGTTGACATTGTAAGTAGACGAACCAGTAGACTCGCCTCTCTGCCCTCTAAAAGAGAGGGCAGAGAGCGAGTCTTACTCTTAAAAACCCCTCCCCCCTCCCCTCCCCCCCTCCCCCCCTCCCCCCCTATGCATCTTAAAGAGTGCCCCCCAGAGTGCTCCCCCCCCTAAAAAAAAGAGCCACATTTTTAAAATATTCTTTAGCAAGCTTTCAGCTTGCTTTTTCTTTTTAAAATTCATTTATCTATAAAAATCTCAAGTGACTTATTTGAAATTCGCGCCAAAATAGTAGTCACGTGACCCCCTTAAGTAGGTCACTTCCTGTCACGTGACCTATTTAAATTTCCCGCCAAAATGGTGGTCACGTGACCCTCTTAAGTAGGTCACTTCCGGTCACTTAGGTAACCTATTTGAATTTCCCGCCAAAAGGGAGGCCTCTGATTGGCTGCTTTTGAATTTCCCGAAAGGGAGGCCTCTGATTGGCTGCATATCGATTGAGTAATAAACAGTACTTAAGCATAGTCCCGTTCCGATACATTATATACTACTTCCCTGAAAGCCGCATGTGTTTGACAAACATTTGTGACTATACATGGGTAGCCAGAATTATTGCTGTGTCGCCGTGTCATATTTTAGCTAAAGTGCCGTGTCGCTGTGTCGATTTTTATCCTATACATTCTGGCCTATAATTTTGTGTCCCTTGATTTTTAAACCCCCCGTGTCGCCTGTGTCGATTTTAACAACCCCCCGTGTCGCTGTGTCGCACGTGTCGATTTTTACCCATGTATAGTCACACATTTGGTTCAGAGCAGGGCACCCCCTTGAAGCAAAAAGAAATTGACCCCCCCCCCCACTCGGAAATCACCCTTAGGTAGTGTTCATTTATTAGTCAAAATTCTGACCCATCTTGGGCATAAAAACCTGTGCGTTACTATAGTTTTAAGGGGAATGGGCGACAATTTTTAGACGCCTTGGGTGTGGGGGAGAGCAAATCGTTTCATACGCTCTCGAGAAGGGGGGCACAAAAGAATTTCGCCCCTCCGAGGGAAATCTCACCATCCCCCCCACCTGTAATTTATAAATGAACACTCCCTTAGTCATTTCTCTGGTCCAACCCAAGGAGGGATCAAAAATCGCATGGGCTGGTCTCTTCGCTAATAGCAGATTGTTTACCTGGGGGGGGAGAAGATTGGCCCAGTGGTTGCTGAGAAAATTGATGTTTCTGGGGTTGAATTTGTCAATCAAAAAGATAAATTTCTGAGTACCGCGCTGTCCGCGGAAAGCATGTTCCTCCCTGTTTCTGATCAGAATGCACTATTTACATGTCCAAATTGGACAAGATTTCCATTTTTTTTTCATTTTGCCAGTCATGTGTGTTCGGGTGTTTATTTTTAGTTTATGATCAGAAAGGTTTTTAGAGCTGTTTTAATGGTGAGTGAGTGGTTTAATACATGTAAATACCCGGTATTTAACACTCAGAAAGGTTAATGGAGCTGTCTGTCCCTTTTGTTGTCATGATGCATGAATGCAGCTCTAGATTCTCAGAGTGGTAAGCTTTCAAATATTTCTAATAATAGCAGTACGAGCGGTAACAGTACAAGTGGTAACAGCACAAGTAGGAAAGGTACGAGCGGGGACAGTACGAGGGGGTACCCTACAACCAGGTGCCCTGCGGCTGGGAGCGCTACAACTGGGAGCACTAAGACCGGGAGCCATACGAGCCCTCAACCAATGCACATTGTGAGTAGCAATACATCCGCCCCCTCCAATTTCCTCATAATGATGTAGGGGCACGAGTAATACGTGTAAACATGGGTTCGTGGAGTCAACGCAGGAAGTGCCTCCTTCGGACACTAGGTGGCGACACCTGCGCCATGTCCTTTCGATTATTCGGTAGCGGAGCCAGGCATGGCACTCCAGACGGCACTCCGGTGGAGTGCCACCTCGACACTTCTTGGTCTGCGCTCAGGGTATATAAGAGGCCAAGGTTGGCTACCTCAGGGAGTTCGTCCCAGGACGAGCTCAGACCCACACCCTTCAATACCTTCTATACCTTCGTTACCTTTCGATCACGTGGCACCTACACCGCTCCCACTCTCTAGCTCCTGCACCAGCTATGCTGGCCCAGGACCAGATCATCCAGCTTTGCTGACTTCGAACTAAAGGTACATTTCGAGTTGGTTATTTGATTGAACCCAACAAACCTTTGTGTGATCGTGACTGAATAAACCTGTTCAAACCGAATTTGGAACCAATGTTCGTGTGATACTTCCACAACCCCTACATTGGTGCCGTGACCAGTTCGGGTGAGACACTGAATAGCACAGTTGGTTCGAGTGAACATGGCTGAACAGGCAAAGGGTGGAGCGTCACTTCACCCTATTTCGAGTCCGGATCCAGAGGTAGTTGCGGCCCTTGAAAAGCACTATGGGCCGAGTCGTTCAAGTTCCACACCAGAACCAAGGAGAGGCAATCCTGATTCTATTCGAAAAGATCTAGGGTCAAACCTAGAGGATTTGTTGTTCGAGACTGGCGGTTCAAAGAGGCACGTAGCTCCAATGCTGACTCAGGGCATGAGCATATTACATGCTGAGCTACACCAAAAACAGGAAGTCACACGTCGTCACTTCGCAGAAGAAAAGAGTCGGTTCGAAGAAGCAAGGATTGCAGAGATGGACAGAATGAATCCAGAGTTTGAAGCCTTGAGTCATTGATTGGCACAACTCTGTATGAAGAATAAAGAGTTGGATGGCGAACAACACTTGGATACAAAAAAGGCAGAACTGGTTCATATGGAAGATCAGCTCTCCTATCAACAAGATGTCCTACAACGGAGAACTGAGATCCTTGAACGGCCTCAAAACCAAGCCGTACAAGAATCACATGAGCTCCATGTGACGATAAGGGAGGCAACCAAGGCAATGATGGAAGAACCGGATTCTGTCAGCCATGAACTGAAAGAGCTACAGTCGAAACAAGATAGAGAGGATTTTCGAGGCGGGTATTCTGGATTTGACCATGTCAGTGATGGAGTCTACAGCTCATCATTTGGTAGGGGTGACATTCCCTCATCCAGAGGAAGAGCCAGACGGGTGGCCATTAACACAGGAGGTTCGGATGAAAGATCATCAGGACGTGGACAAACTGCAACGTCATATGAAGATGACAATTCGAATCCTACCAACGGGTCAGGCTCTCAAGAGAGAACCAACCGTTTTGGTTATAACGATAGATCTACAAGGTCTGATCCGAATGAACTTTCGAGTTCCTCCACTGGGAGGACAGGGTGGTCTCCCACCAACGCAGGTAGACGAGTTTCCCAGCGTGAATCAATATCCCCAGGGATGAAATTGATTTACAATTCAAATCCCTGCATTGCTGAGATGGGGGTTGACTGTGTAAGCAGACAAACTGATAATGCCAATATCGTGGATCGGAGCATTGAGCAGTCACATTTTTTGCACAGGGACAACCACAATGCTGCAAGACGCACTGCAAGCACTCCAATTCCTTTCACTGGCAGACAACCATGGCAGGAATGGTTTGCAGACTTCATGGACGACATGAGGTATAACTGGTGGTCTGAGCAGGAATCGTTGGACGAGCTACTTTGGGCACTCAGAAATGGGCCTGGCAACTTAGCCGTTTCGAGATGGAGAACGATGCATGGTGCAGGATCATTTACCCAGTTGGTGGAATGCGCCAGTTACCTGATCGGTAATGTGGGTAATGAAGATTTGGTTGTTTTGAAAGAGGACTCAGAAGCCAAATGAGTCTCATCTTGTGTTTGGTCTAGAACTGTAAAGTCTTCTACAAAAGGCTAGACCACGATGGCAATTGGATGACCCCCAATTTCTTGATGATTTGTTCTCACAATTCATTGAGGGCTTGAGGGATTCTGATAAAAGGTCAGCAGCCTGTGATAGTTGGAAAGCTGGAACTTCTCTCACCGATTTGTTCATGGCTATAGAAGACTATGACAGGAAATGGCATCTGCTATTTTCGAAAGAGTTTTCAAGAACTTCAAGTGTGGTACAAGATCCACCTACCTCTGATGCAGAGGAAGATGATTCTGGAAGGGAGGAGGAGATTGGCGCGGTTTCTCAAAAGAACCGCGGCAAATCTTATTCCAATTCGAATTCGAAGCGCTATCCGAAGGCGGACAGGAAAACACCTCCTGCAACCTCTGGAACCACAAGCCCTAGTTCCGTGGAAGGACTTCTGTTACGGTTGACTGACCGGATTTCTGAAAATCAGCAATCTGCAGGGAGGAATTAGAAACCAAATGTGGATAAAACCACCCGGAAGTGCTATAGGTGTCAGGTGCTGGGACACTTTGCAGCAGAATGTCCAGCTGAGAAGCCGGTGCCAAAACCTGTAGATGAGAAGACGGAAAACTAGAGGGGGTTGCTCAGGATGGCAAGGTGGTAACCCCTAAGGTGAATGTGTGCCAGCTTATCACCAACGGTGCAAACGATGAAGTCCGAGGTACAGTAGAGATTGGAAGCTTGGAGGAGGAACCTGATCAGTTCCTTCCAGGTATGTCCAGTAAAGAAGATGTCTGGGAAGGAAGTACTGGGGAAGCGACAAGTTGGATACAGGAGCTGGAGATGGTCAGCAATTCCGGATTGTCCCTGGATCATCCCTGCCTGAAACATTTGAAGCGGCGAGGGGTGGATCTTGGTGTCACCAAGGATTAGGAACGTTTCCCAGTCAACCCATCACCACTGGATGGGGAAAGGTGGTATTTGACTGTAGCAGTGAAGGGGAGATCTGCGGAGTTCTTGGTGGTCATACAATGTGTATTGAGAAAGGAATCTATCTGTAGCCTCGGTGGTACAGACAGTTAAGATACCTCCAGGACAGACTTGTGATGTCCTGTTTTCGAGTGACAGTATCTTTGGGGACCAAATGGCGGTAATTGAACCCGATGTGGTGAGATTGGCGTCCATTGGACTCGAGCGTGCAGATACTTTCGTTGGCATTGGCAGCAGGAATATGATTCCTATTTCGAATCCTGGGGGTTAAGTCTGATATCTGATGAAAGGTACTCCCGTGGGACAGGTGATCGTTGCACATGCAAGCACCAGTATACTCTCAGAAGATACCAAACCGAACCTTGAAGCAATGTTCAATTTGCGTCCAGAACTTCAAAAGTTGGTGGGCGATTCGAGCTTGGTGATGGGGGACCAGAAAGATCAGTTGAAACGATTATTGATGGAATACAATGTAGCCTCCGGGGAGCCCACTGGGTTGGGCCGAACTGATATGGTGTTACATTCCATCAATACAGAGGATGCTGTACCTTTCAAAATCCCTTATAGACACCTACCTTTGAGGAAGAAATTGATGGCCAAGAAGAAAATCGCTGATCAGCTGAGATTAGGGGTGATTGTTCCCAGCACAAGCCCCTGGTCCAGTCCTGTACAGATGGTAACCAAGGACGGCACAATTCGCTTATGTATCGAGAAAAACTCATTTCCTCTACCCCGTACAGACGAGACTATTGATTCCCTGGGCGGAAATCAATGGTTCTGTATGCTGGACTTACAGTCCGGATACTGGCAGGTTGGAATGAAGGAAGAGGATCAGGAGAAGACAGCTTTTTCGAGCCATGTCGGTCTTTTTCGATACAATGTAATGCCGTTCGGGTTGTGTAACGCCTCTGCAACATTCGAAGCCATGATGGAATCTCTGTTGAGTGACCTGTTATGGAAAGAATGTTTGGTGTACCTGGAGGACGTAATTATATTTGGAAAAACCTTCGATTCATGTCTGGCTACTTTGACCAAGATTTTCGAGACGTTGAGAATCAATGGTTTGAAATTGAAACCAAAGAAATGCAACCTTTTCAGGACTTCAATTAACTATCTCTGTCGGATAATATCTACCGAGGGCGTTAAGGCGGATCCTGAAAAGTTAGATGTTGTGTGGGAATGGGAAAAGCCGGAAGGACCTAAAGACATAAGGTCCTTCCTCGGTTTCTGTGGTTACCACAGGGACTTCCTTCCGGGGTATGCCAGAATAGCTCAGCCTATGCAGGCTCTAGCTCACTGGACTCCAGGTAGAATGAAAGGAGCCTTTCCCATGGGGTCCTGAACAAGATCTAGCATTCGAAGCCATGAAGAGCCTATTTCGAACTACTCCAGTTTTGAGATATCCCACTGCAGAGGGTCATTTCATACTGGATACTGATGCCAGTAACAATAGTATGGGTGCTGCCTTATCCCAGATGCAAGATGGGAAAGAAGTACCACTGGCTTTAGCAAGTAATACCCTCAATAAGGCCCAGAGGAATTACTGTACTACTAAACGCGAGTTGTTGGCGGTAGTAGTTTATACGAAGAAGTTTAAACACTTCCTGTGGGGAGGTGATTTTACTTTACGGGCAGAACATTCCTTCTTAAGGTGGTTGCTCAACTTTAAGGAAGCAGAGGGAATGATAGGTCTGTGGTTAACCCATCTGTCCAAGTTCGGGTTGGAAAACAGCCAAATCCAACACCGGGCGGGGAGTAAGCATATGAATGCTGATGCCCTTTCGAGAAGACCCATACGGAAATGTTCTAGAATGGATTGTGACGACTGTGGGGTCCATAACGCTGTAGTGCCTGGAATTCCAGTGCCCTATAATGTGGGACATTCCAAAGCCATGGAGTGGTCTACTGAGACTATCAGGCAATTCCAGAAGGGTGACACTGTCATTTCAAGACTGATAGAACAGGTCTCTAGTGGTGTCCAACCACAGAGACCAACCATTTTGATTGAGAACCGAGAAACGAGGCAACTACTTGCTCAATTGCCAGAACTAACCGTTGTCGACGGTATCTTATGTAGGTGGAAAATAACACCTTACAAGGCCAAACTTCGACAAATCGTGATACCCAGTGCTATGCAAAGGGATATCATGTATTTCGTCCATGGACACCAGACCAGTGGACATTTTGGAAAGAAACGCTAACTTGTGAGACTCTCCAGAAGGTACTACTGGCCCGGCATGAGTAAAGATCTACTCCGGTGGATCTCAACTTGTCCAGACTGCTGTCTTAATAAACCAGGTGAAGGCCTGGGGAAATTACCACTAACTCAAGAACTGTGGGGAGTTAGATTTGCACGCATAGCAGTGGACATCATCAGTGGTCTCAAACCTACTGCTGATTATTATTTGAAATACACAAGAGTGTTCCCTCTGAAAGATCATAAGGCCCACACATGTGCCCGTGCATTTGTAAAAGGCTGGGTGCTCTACCTAGATGTGCCCTTGATGTTGCACAGTGATCAAAGAAGAGAATTCGAAGCTGAGTTATGGGCAGCAATGTGTCATAACCTGCAAAACCAGAACAAATCCGTACAGACCTCAGTCTGATGGACAAGTAGAACGATTCAACAGAACCCTAATACAAGTCCTGAAGCCCCTGGTCAATAGTCAGATGGATGATTGGGATGAAAAATGAGAATTTGTGGTACATGCTTACAATAGTACAGTGCATGCATCCGGGTTGTTTCCCCAATCTGTTTGTGTTCGGAGAGGATTTGATAATGCCTGCTGATTTGGTGTTTGGCGTAGCTGGGATAAACGCTGAAACACCTTGTCAGGTGATGTTCCTGGAAGCATTGAGGGATCAATTTAAATCGCGTATGAGATGGTTTGATTTGAACTGAGTAAATCTGCATCTTGGCAAAAAGTGGGCTACGATGTTGATTTGAAACTCAGATCCTTTCAAATAGGGGATGAAGTAGTCAGGCTACATGATCCACTACCGCAGCTGAAACTATCCCCCAACTGGGATGGTCCATTTACTGTTGTTCGGATTGTTTCTGAATCTACAGTAGTGATCAAATCATTGTTGGGGCGCCTGTATAAATCCAATGTGGCCTGACTACGTCGGTGGCATGGTGATGTTTCAGCGCATTCGAAGACCGGGGAGCATTCAAAACCAAATGACACTGAGTGGAGAGCGACCACCTAGGAATGGTCGGGTCCGGGTAGACCTAGGAAACTAATGATACCTTTGAATGAAGAGAAATCATTGCCCCTGAGTATTGGTAAATTAAAAAGGAGTCGTGGTAGGCCTAAAAAATTCTTTACCGGTACTAAAATTCAAGCTTCTGGCAAGAACAATAAAAAATATGTAAAAAAAAGTCACGGCAAATGAAGGTCTGAAGGGAAGGAGGGTTGTCCAATTGACTACTGGACATCCTTTTGAATCTTCCCGGAAGACCAGGTCTAAAGAACCCAAGATAGGGTTGAGGCGCAGCCCCCCGTTGGGCCAGGGTGCTGCTGTGACCTTATTTGTATACACAACAAGAAGATTCGATCCTATGGTGGTAGTGCAGACCTAATTGCCGCCGAGTAATCAGGACTGAGGCGGTGCTGGCGAAGCCATGTTGCTGGCCCGCAAAAGCATAATGGATCTACACGCCAAGTTAACTGCTGGCCTTGACAAAGTTAAGTTCGAAAACATCACTATCAAGACATTACAGTTCGGAAAGGTCCAGATTGCTATGAACTTAAAGCAATCCAGCACATCTGTCCCCACGCCAGGCGCTGCTACCTGATTTCTCTGCACCAAGAGGTTGTCCCAATCTCCAAACCCTTCGTACCCTGACCCCGAGAAACTTGGCCAGTAAGTCTGAGTATCCCTCTATGGATCCTCCAGGGCCGGAACGACAAACACAGAAGGATCCCTACAAGGATCTCCTATCAGTCATCTGTGTGGAAGATGCTATTCGTCGGCCACACTCGACAGATGTGGAGATGATCGAGGATTCGGGGAACTATGTCCTACCTGGGAAACCAGGCATGGTGGTAGCTGCCACCATTAACACCCCTTAGGTTGTAAAGAAGACCACTTCAGAAGTGACAAGTCACAGTGTGAGGGTAGAGCCCAAGGCCTTGCCTCCACAGTCACTTCAAAGCCAAAACAAGTTGATGCTAAGACTGTGGTGGACCCCGTCCCAGTCACCACCTCAAACCCTGTGACTACCAGACCGACTACGACTGCCTCAGCGGGGACACCAAAGACTGTCGCCACTCCAGCAACCTTGACAAGCACCACCTCGGCCATGGTGCCCTTCAGACCCATTGTGAGGGTAGTCAAGGAAAAGGCACCCACCTTGGCCGACCCTGGTGTATGGTACCAACTGATGACAAGTGGTGAACATATCCGACCAGCCCTCGACATGCCAAAGGACTACTTCGAGCCTGTAACAGCCCCTTACGCTGTGGTCCATACTGAACTGTTCACACGGTGGCTGCTCAAACAGCAGGTAGCCATGCGACAGTGTGCCACATCCATAGGAAAGGCATCCGCAGACTATGCTGTGGCCATACAGTGCAAGGAGGTTGAGCGGCTGACCACCATCTTCGAACAACAACGACTCGAGGACCAACCTGAGCCAGGCAAGGTCGCTGAGCTCACTGAGGAGCTATGGAAGGCCAAACTAGAACTGAAAACGACCCTGGCCTTTCAGAAGACAGCAGAAGCCACTGAAGAGGAGCATGCCGCTACCCTGAAGGCTTTGAATGTTAAGTTCATAAACTGTGTTCGGGATAGGCCTGACCCAGTGGGAAGGTACACTGGAGGAGATCCAGGATATCCTTCATGATATAATTTTTTTAGTTGTAAGAAAGGATATTATGTTACCTCAGGTAAAACATATCGTATTCATTCCTAAGTTATTTAAGAATAATTTTCACACAAACATCGTTTTCATGTGTTTCGAGTCATACAATAGGACATATGATTACCTCTCCAGGGACGGTTCACCCATAAAGACATTTTCGAACCAATACTTCTGTGTCATCCGTCCTAAAGTCACATGATGTGCATTTCACCTACCCAAGAGTGTAAAAATAATAAAAAATCCATGTTATTTTCGATCTCATTACAACCAAAAAGCTGTGATCTCGGTAGTTAAGTAAAGTAGAGTAGAAAATATATATATATATTCATATGTTTATTAAAGATGGATACTCACGTATCTCTCTTGTTAATATTACTGTTGGATCTCTTAGATCCCTGTTTTGTACATAGATTGTGTGAACATTGGTTAATGTAACAGGTCTAAGTCAACATTCAGTTTTCCTCATGTTCAGATCGAACATATTCTAACCCTTCGATTCAATATAATTGATATTGTTATGTGTGCACTGATATTATCTGCCTATTTTGAACTGTATAATTATTATATCAGATGTGTCAACCCTTGTTATAATCTGGTGGGGGTGATGTAGGGGCACGAGTAATACGTGTAAACATGGGTTTGTGGAGTCAATGCACAAAGTGCCTCCTTTGGTCACTAGGTGGTGACACCTGCGCCATGTCCTTTCGATTATCCGGTAGCGGAGCCAGGCAGTGCACTCCAGACGGTACTTCAGTGGAGTGCCACGTCGACACTACTTGGTCCGCGCTCAGGGTATATAAGAGGCTGAGGTTGGCTACCTCAGGGAGTTCATCCCAGGACAAGCTCAGACCCACACCCTTCGATACCTTAGATACCTTCATTACCTTTCGATCACGGGGCACCTACACCCCTCCCACTCTCTGGCTTCTGCACCAGCTATGCTGGCTCAGGACCAGATCATCCAGCTTTGCTGACTTCGAACTAAAAGTAGAACCCTGTACATTTCAAGTTGGTTATTTGATTGAACCGAACAAACCTTCGTGTTACTTTCGAGGCTGTGATCGTGACTGAATAAACCTGTTGCAACCAAACCGAATTTGGAACCTGTGTTCGTGTGATACTTCCACAACCTCTACAAAAACATAACAATAATAAATCTATATATTTAAATATAGACCCTAAATTTAGGTTTAAAAGTATTTCCAGCTCATTTGCTTAATTTTTGACCCGGGGGGTCGGGGGAGAGAAATTTGGTATTTTTTGGAAATTTTTCTGACCTTAAACTGCACAGTACTGTCTGAGCGTCCAATGTGATCAAAAGTTATCCTTCTTTTGATGTGGTAAGCTCTAATTCTCAAAACTGCTGCTTACACACAGTTAAATATAGACCCTAAATTTAGGTTTAAAAGTATTCCCAGCTCATTTGCATAATTTTAGACCGGGGGGGGGCGGGGTGAGAGAAATTTGCTGTTTTTGTCCCACTGTAAACTCCACAGTACTGCCTAAGCGTCTAATGTGATCAAAAGTAATCTTTTTTTGTAGGGGGTTAGTCTAATTTTAAAAAAACTGCTGCTTACAAACAGTTAAATATAGACCCTAAATTTAGGTTTAAACGGGTTTTTTTTATATTCAGTCCCCGAATGAACAAGTGATCCAGGATCTACTTTTGCCCTAGATCTGCAGAGCAGGAGGGATTTATTAGATAAGTACATGACAGGCATACAAGCAAAGCGACAATCAAATAGAAAAAAAAAATTTACTCGACGCCGACGAAGGAGGAAGTAACCACGCCGGTGAGACGCTACTCGCAGGTAGCCTAGTCTCCCCCTGGTGTACCAATGAAGAACTAATGTTATCCGGTTGAATATACCACATTAACCCTATGGGGGGTTATTGTCCTCATATTCAGTCCCCGAATGAACAAGTGATCCAGGATCTACTTTTGCCCTAGATCTGCAGAGCAGGAGGGATTTATTAGATAAGTACATGACAGGCCAAACCCCAAACAACACAACTTTTGCCCTAGATATCGGACAGTTTCCGTGCTACCAACATGTCTTTCTGTTTCCTGGTAGTGTATGTGTCAGCAATGTACAGGAGGACTGACCAAGATCGCCAATCCCCATAGGTTTTTACGTCATGTAGGGGTAGGAAAGACGCGAGGAAAGTTGCTGATCCGCGTCTCATGCTATGTGAAGTATAATTTCCTTTGAGTCCCGACATCATACATAGTTTCTTGAACACACTTGAGAACTTGTTATAGCTATATGGAAACAAGTGGGAAGAAGGGGGCAACTGAGCCCACTTGATGTATCGATAGAGAAACTGGCATGGGCACAACACTGTGCCCCCAGCCTTGATGATTGGGATCAACTGAACCCGTTCCTTGAATTGTATTGTTTTTGACGAGCGGATGGTGACATCCATACCGGTACTAGTGAAAACAATATCCTGCACTCTAAGAGTATGTGGTGAAGCTGTGATGTGGCTCACCCGAAGTAAGCAACGATAAGCCAGTGTCATGGCACACCAGAGTTGAAGATCACAAAATTTGTTCATATCCAATTTGTGCCACAACTTTTTCATGTCCTCCGGAGATAGTGGAGGCGCATGTACTGTTTCACAGCCCAGGAGCCTCTTGGCCCCCATCAGTGTTGACTTGATGAGAAAGAGTGAGGATTCTACATGTACAAACCCCCAAAAGTCATGGAGTGCCCAAAGGCCACTAATATAATTTGCAATTGTCACATAACAGCATTTACGCGCCAGATAGGTTATGTAGAGGCAGACAGTTATCGGCGATGCTGGCAGGGGTTCCAAGTTTAATTCACCACAGAATTTAAAATATCCTCTCCATTGACTGCGTCTAGCCTTTATCGTGTTGTCGGCCCAACAATGTTCTCGGATCTCCTGCCACTCACCATGGAGCACATCTAGTTCTGCAACATTCAGAAAACACAAATAACTTTGATGCACAGATTGTGACACAATCTGGGTTATTCAATCTTGACAGAGAGTCAGCCAGAATATTGTCAACTGATGCGACCCTGGCTGCCCGAATACTGATATTATAAAAAGCGGACACCCAGAATATCTCCCTCAACCAGGCCATGGTGTATGGGTTGATGCTACGGCCTGTGTTGAGAGCTGCCTGAACCTGAGTGTTATCTGTCACCACCAGGACCTCCTGGTTCCTCCAAGCGGCACCCCACTTGTGGATACCCACCACCACCGGCCACATCTCCGTAACGTTGATGTGACTGTCACAAATAAGTGGATTTTCCGCATGTGTACAACCCTCTCCCTCATCAAATGAATGACCCCATGATCCCCAGAAGAAATCATCTGAGAAATAACTGTCATCTGTGTATGCCCCAAACCCAAAGTCTGACGAGTCGCTATACATCTGGACCACAGCGGGTTGGGCACCTAAAACTTTGGCTTTGCCGTTGAACCACAACACAAAGCTAGCCCACCATATAAAGTCTTGCTGAATGACGCTGTCCAATGGAACAACAGGTGTATGATGCTCCTTCAAAGTGTTGTATATGCGCCTGGCAAAGGTGCGCCCCCCTTTGACAACAGTGGCGCAGTGAGCTAATAATCCTGCCACCTCCTCCAGGTCAACCCTTTTGCAGGTGGTTTTGTCCAAGAAACTTGACACTTCATGCCGTACACGTGCCAGTTTGACCTCGTCAATTGACACAGTCATATCCACACTATTAATCAGGATACCTAGGTACTTGAAGATTTGTGCTGGTTGTGTTGACTTGGTTTCCTCAATCTTAAATCCCAGATTAACGCACATACGTTGGAGAAGAATCTGGGACTCCAAACAGTCGTCATAGCAACCACCCAGGACGGCAAAGTCGTCTAGGTAGTTGACCAGCCTGGTAACTCCAAACTTAGAACAGCATTTGACAACAAAGTCTGAGAATTTGGTGAAGCAGTATGGAGCACTGCGCAGGCCGAAACACAGGCGTAAATCCTCATAATAGTTCATCCCATTACCGGTATTCCACCGGAACCCTTGATACTGCCTGTGTGACGGTATTATGTGGATGGTACGGTAGGCCTCAGAGACGTCTGTCACAGCGCCAAAGTCCAGCGGGTACATTAAGCCCACTACCGTATCTACTGTTTTGTAATGAAATTTTTCACATGTTGTTGTCATGAATTCATTAATGTTGACATGCTCCGGCATTGAGCAGTCTGTACTAGGGCGAAGTTTGCCATTTGGTTTCACCACACCCCCCAAAGCATGAATACAGGTAGGAGGTTCATGGACAATTCTGACTTTGCCCTCAGAGACTTCAGTTCTTACTTTATCAGACATTTCATTGGCAAACTGTTTGCCCGTGATGGAAGAGTAATTTTCACAAGCATAACTAGAGGGACAATCATGGTCAACAATACGCACACCGCGACAAGCACAAGTCAATACATACAAGTCATCACAAGTTACGTCACTTTTGAACCCCAGTACCGCTGCTGCAAACCTACAAGGTTTCAATTGGCACACCGCCCCGCTAAGGCTGTATTGGCAGTCACACACGCCCTCGATACATGGCTGAAAAACCGGTAAATAGCACTCCGGTCCCACACACACCAATGCCACAGGTAGTATACAATCAAACAGAACACTGTATTCTAGTCTAGTACGATTAGTGACGTCTATACTCACAAATTCAGACAGATTTTCCCAAAAGATATCCTCCAAATTTGAGACTTGTACACACACCCCGCCATCTTGGATCAGGGCTGCGCGCGACTACAACATTGTGATTGCCTAACGACGGTAATTCCACAAAAACTCGATCAAATACATTTTCCGCAACCTTATCGTTATACAGGCTTTTACCAATATTCACATCATTTTCGTTTGCAAGGCTTATCAAATCAGGATTTCCCATTTGTTCATATGAGTTGATTGGAAAATAATCATCGACAAATTCAGAGTCGCGCGGAAACACCAACCGGGGTTCAGGAATTCTGTCTGTAGCCGCATTGGCTGTTGTTGTTGTCACCGAGTTGTGACAAACACGGGGATTAGCGCAATCAATAGCAGAATCAATCACAGGTACATGTTTGTTTACATCAATAGACAGAGGAGGATTGGTGATTTCAACTACAATAGAATCGCTAACAACAGTGTCAACTAGTCAGGCCCTATTATCGCCCACCTTTTTACACTCGAACATACCATGGTTGGCATCGCAATACACACACGTGTGACGGAATGCACATCCCTCACACGGCATGTTTTGAGAATACCTGAAACAAATGCCCTTGTCCGCTGCTTTTTTATGCCAGCCGGACAACTCCCCAGATTTGTCCTGGCCTTTGTACCCTGAGTTTGATCCCCTGTTACCCTGGCCCCTGTTTTGACCAGCAATGTTATGTTTACCTTGACTCCCCCCACTTCCAACACCCCTAGTACTACCCGCACCCAACTTGGTGTTAGTGAGATGAGTATCAGCCCCCTGGAAAACACCTTCCCCTGAGACCCTGGCCCGATCCAACATTTCTTCATCATCCGCCACCAGCGCTTTGATTTCATACACACCTGACCTAGACATTTCGGACAGGTAATCCATATGGTCAAGACACCCAGTCACATCACAGCCTGCCAACAACATATCTTTTAACAATTTGCTATGAAAATACCACAAATCAGATGGACTGTTGATCTGTAACGCTTTCCTCCTCTCACTTGCAGGCAGAAACCGACGGTAATCAAACTTACTCAGCGTTGAGTCTTGGCGGTGATGACAACAGTCCATGTCGGGTGGCATCCAACCAGCTCCTGGTCCCTGGCCGTATGCCGGTCCATGTCCCAGATTTGGACTGGCTTGTTGTCCGTAACCAGTGTTGTAACCCCCCGCCCAGGGGCCGTATCCACCCCCATAGCCGCTGGACTGCTGGGGGGGTGATGACCAGGAAGACGACCACGGTGATGGCTGACGGGGGCCTGAAGGGCCACCCCTACCCCGAGGTCCCGAACTCTCCCCCGGCGCGGGTTCGTCCCGGCCGGGCACCGGCGCTGCCTGGCCCGGGCTAGGATGGCGTGATGAATCCCACGGATGTGCGGTGCGTAGCCCCGGCTGTCGAGGAGGGCCGTACCATATTGATACGGCATTCTAGTAGAAGGAGAATATAAACGATGCTGAGGGGCACCAAACCCCATTGGCGGGAATCCCTGCTGGTAGCCATGCCATGGACCCCCGCCGCCATGTTGGTGGTCGCCATAGTAACCGCCAAACACACCGCCATTTTGGTATTGGTAATCCGCCTGATGTTTCTGATCTTCCTCGGTGCCCTCAGCCCCTTCTACCACTACATCTGCATCATTCAGCTCAGACTTAGACTTGGGATCTCCTTTGACCCCTGCTTTTGAGTCCAGAGCAGTAGTGGCGGCTGCCTCAGCTGACTTCATGGCCTCCGCCTCTAGTGCCTCATTCTCCAACCGAATAGCTGCCAACCGAGCATCGAGCTTGCTCAGTTCAGATTTACGCTTAAGTAACTCATTTTTCTCAGTTTCTAACTGTAATTGCTTAGCTACCTGTACCGGGTCCCGGTTCATTGTTGGAGATTCTGGCACCTGCGGGTCCTCCATTTTCTTGCCAGAAATGTCAAAGTCCTCGTCTGTACCTCCCCCTTTTGGCTTGTAATGTTCAGCTACAACACCACAAGAAGGGCAGTGCTGTCTATGCACTCTTGCATCGTACTTGGCTTTACATTCCGGAATATGACAAAGCACCATAGTGAGACTCACCAGGTGAACACGTCTTTACTCGACGCCGACGAAGGAGGAAGTAACCACGCCGGTGAGACGCTACTCGCAGGTAGCCTAGTCTCCCCCTGGTGTACCAATGAAGAACTGATGTTATCCGGTTGAATATACCACATTAACCCTATGGGGGGTTATTGTCCTCATATTTTACAAAATCTACAGTTGAAATTGGCACACTCTGATACAAAGACTAATAGTCAACATTTCTGTTATAATTACAGGGACTTCATGCACACATCAAAGACCTCACCTACAATTCATTGTTTCCAACATGCCCAGGGGCTCCACACCACACCTAGGGACTCCACATCACGCCTAGGGCCTCCACACCACGCCTAGGGGCTCCACACCACACCTAGGGGCTCCACAACATGCCTAGGGGCCGCACAACATGTCTAGGGGATCCTCAACATGCATACTAGCCCTCAAAATATAGACTTCTTGAGAGGGAACTTCAGATACAAGTCAGGCCTGAAACCCATTTAGAAACTTCCACATATCTAGGAAACTCATCCACATGTCTAGGAACTCTTAAACATGTGTATCTAAACTCATCAATGGGTCTAGAAACTCTATATCTAGGAATTCCACTAATTTTTTGAAGTGAAGTTTGAAGTTTTAAATTTATCTTTATTGGCAATATAGGTTGGAGTGGAGATACAAGTCATTTGTAGGGTGTCGTAATAAGGATGCAGATGTAGTAAAATCAACAAATCAAGTTTTCTTTTGAGTACTGCACCAATGTATACATCACAGTACTAGATATACATGATGGGATGATTGTAAATGACAAGTTGGATATCTAGTCAAAGATGGATATAAATCTGATTGTTTCTGTCCACTCGAATGTATTTTACCACAGAGCAAGTAAGAACAGATATATTCCCATTTAATGGTGTGCTCTCAACTGTACTTATAACCCCAATAATGTGATCCCCTCATGCTAATATATACATGGGTTATTTATGAAAATTTGAGAACATACACACTCAAATAGAGGTGTCTCAAAATCGAATGACCTAGTTTTTAAACCAAAGAGCGTTGAATATTTGGTCAAGTTACTAATCATTATTCAAAAGGGAAGGGGCCTATTATGCAAATGAGGGTGTGACCTAAGTAAATCAGCCAATCAGAGAGCCGTATTTGGTACAGCAATTTTTTATCTTTTTTTTTTGTAGGAAAATATTTCATGGAAAGAAATTAAATTTAAAAAAAAACTATGGCAGTTTTCATTTCACTTTTTTTATTCATCCAATTTTATATCATTTTCAAAACTGACTCCATACAGTTCCAAGAACTTTTCTTTTTGGGGTGCTCAGATGGTGAAACCCTCAACAGCAGATTCTGCAAAATAGTAGTTAGCTCCAGCCCCATTTCAGCAAGACAAATTACATTTTTCTGAACAAGCTCTTATGGCTTGACACATGTCAACTCATGAGTAGTTTTCTTTTTCACGTCGCAACACGTTTATTGACAAACCAATCGCTCAACATCAGCTTTCTGCTCATTTTCAGGACACATCTTTTCAGATTTCGGGTTCGACACGCTTGTACTACAAAGTGAATATAATGAGGTCCACAGGTCACTGTAGATGTGTGTTGTAATTGTATACGGTTAATTTGACATTTGGCAGATTTTGAAAGCTTTACAAACAATCCGTCCGTCTGGGTTCAAAGTTGACCACTGTCTGAATCGACCGGGTGGGTGAATTCATGGGGATATGGGGAGGGGGACGGGGTCTTTGTCAGAGTTGTGGCAGCACTGTGACTGTGGTCCCTGGTCGGGGGGGGTCCGGGGGTATGGGAGCATGTTGTAAATGCCTTGGTTAATGCAGATATTGGGTTACAATGAATATATGGAAAGTTATATTGTATAATGAAGCAGATGAGAATGATAAAATCATAATGTTTGCGGCGATTTTATTCCCCTCCCCATCCCTGCTCCCACTGAGTGCCAAGGAGAGGCCCTACCCCCCCGATCTACAATGACACCATCCTCGTAATGGGGTTTAGAACCCTAGGAAGAACCTATTTGATGAAATGCTGTCAATTTCACTATCAAATAACCCGTTTTTCACTGGTCTCCATCTCAAAAAGCACCCAGTTTCTGGTTTCCACGGAGTCAGTGGTAAGTATGTAATATAACTACCCCCCTTTTCCGCATTTTCTGTAGCAAGGATGCTATGAAGTGGGTGTGAGTAGTATAGTTTGTATCGAAATGGGACTATGCTTAAGTACTGTTTATTACTCATTGGACTCGCAGCCAATCAGAGGCCTCCATTTGACCGGAAGTGACTGTTGCCATGGTAACGTGACCTAGTTAGGAATCTCAGCCAATCAGAGGCCTCCATTTGACCGGAATTGACCGTTACCATGGTAACGTGACCTAGTTAGGCTCTCAACCAATCAGAGGCCAGCATTCTAGGTGACCTACTGACCTACTTAGCGACTCTCAACTAATTAGAGGCCAGCATTCCGGTTACCATGGTAACATGACCTAATTAGCGACCACGTGACTCTTTTGTTTGTAAACAACACCAGGTGCCACGTGACATGTCACGTGACGTGTTTGTTTGTAAACAAACATGACCTAATTATGGGATAAGTGAGAGCACGTGACTCTATTTATTTTTTTATTTTTTTTGTAAACATGTCGACAATGAGCTAATTAGTTTTGAAAATAACTTATGTATGAAAATAAAAACACAACAAAATAACTTATTTTCATTTTCTTTTAATCACATTTCAAATCTCTTTTTTTTCACACACAAGTTTATGTCTTTTTCTTCTTATTCTTCGATTTGCAACCCAACAGACCGCAAAGCCGCGCCTTGCCTCTCTCACACCGACCACTTTTGTTCTCAAACATACATTGCAACACTTTAGATAAATCCAGCACCATTTCGGCAAGGCAGAGAACCTTTGCTTGCATGAAACGACCACCATCACAACACCTCGCTTCTGTCACAACATCAGCATCGCCAGCCTCTGACTCACTGTCCGATCGCTCAGCTTTGGATTTTTGCTCATTTGCATGACGCATTTCTTTGGGTTTCTTGTTCAACATGCATTAATTAGGAAATGAACGCAATGAGGTCCACAGGTGTCAGCAGAGGTGTCTTGGAGTTGAACACTGTTTCTTTGCCACTTGAACGGAGCAGAGCGGTTCAGGAAGGAAAAGAACTCCACACTCAGCGGCGGTAAGCCGAAGGAATCAAAGTAGTACACTTCTCCAGTCCTCGACACATAAAACGCCACCCAATGCTGACCTAGCAAATGTTGAGGATCTGTGTTGCTCACGAAACAAGTGTCCTTGATAGGGTGCTTTGGAATAGTGTCACAAGAGAAAACACCTAGGAAACAATGTTTTGTGTGAACGTTTTCCTTCAACACTCTACTTATTTCAAGCGTAATCATACGCTACCACCGTCACAGCGTCTTCAGTTCATGTGGTAGTCGGTGATGGGATGGCAATCTCGGGTCAGCTCGACAATGTTGTCGTACACCAGGTAGAGTAGCACCGTTGTGGTCTTCACTAAGGACGTGCGGAAACTGACCTCCACTCTCAGCTGACCCGCCCTTATAAGGTTGATGCGACACCCGTCGTGCGACCTGTCCGGGGTGAGATCGAGGGGGAACACAGTGTAACCGTTCAGGAAATCGTCGTATGAAATACCACAGGAGCTAGCGCCCTCGTACATCCCCGTTTCCGTGTGTAGTGCCAGGTACTCTCTCACGGCCGCCTTTTTCTTAAAGTCGGGGACGTAGGCGTCGTTCGGCACCTTCTGATAGTTCACTATCACTTGAAGCGAGCTGATGTCCTAATGCTGCATCTCAAACGGGTTCTTCAGGTAATTACCGTTGGAGGCGTCGTGGTCCAGGAAGCAAATCATCATCAACTTGGGTAGCTGGCCTGTGTTGGAGTGCGTGTAGGTGTGATCTCTGTTTCCTCCAGGGATGGCGTACGTCGTTACCTCCACTCTGTTGACAGGGTAGTCGAAGGGTCCATGTTCTATGACAGCTCTTTTGTGCGTTTCCGCCACAGAATCCGCTACCAGCACTCATCGCACGAAGAGCTTCGCTTTGTAGATCTTGAATTTGACTTACGCTCAACAGGTCTCAGATAAAGTGTCACGGTCACCTCCCCTCTACTGAATTGTATGGGACGCCCGGATCTGTCTCTTAAGTAGAAGCCGACCTTGTCCAATCTCTTGGATTTCAAGGGAAATAATCCAAAGTGGAGTCGTGCCATCAGCGAAAAGCGACCGTTGGCGATTAGCTTTCGGCGCTCAGTGTACCCAGCATTCTCAGCAGTTAACTTGTGAAAGTGACCTGGTGTATCTTGATGCCAACCCTGGACGCTCATGATACCGTTCTTCACATCTTTATTGTAGTTGAGTAACCCTTCCAGGTGAGCCCAGTAAGGATAGGTCTCTGTGTTACCAGACACTTTGAAACCACCGATGGAGACTTGGATATCTTTGAAGAGCGAGTGAGCCAAGTTGTTCACCGGAGCCACTACGTCTGCATCCACTTGCGGTTCGCCGCTCGCTTTCCTCACCTTGCATTCTAGATAAAGGTAATTCTCGTTGAGGTCCGTGTACTCTTGCGACTTGTTGATGGTGAAATCAATGTTACCCCTATCCTCTAAAGAGTTTTTTGTTTCTATCCTGACAAAAGACAACTTTAGGAGAGTCGTCTGAGTCGGCGCTATGGTGTGTAGGTCGAGCTCAATGAGCGCGCACTCGTTACTGCTTTCGTGTACGTAAGCCATTGTGCTCTTTCTTCACGCTGATGATTGACTGACCCCGACGTCCTCTAGGTCTTTTTATTTATAGGTCGTCCGTCTGTCTACCGGTCAAAGATGTCCCCTCTGCGCCTGTTGCAATAGCCACTACCCGTCTGAGGAGAGCGTCAACATCGCTTGGCGGTCCCCACTTTCTTCTTCGTAGGTGTGGTGGTGTTTGTTTTTCCTCCAGATAAGGCCGTACTCGCTAACCTCTTGAGAGCGCCTACTCCTCGCTCTTTCGCGCTGTTCTTCAAAGTCCACCCCTCCATCACATCGTTAGCTACGCCCACGCCTGCGCGGAAGAGAGTTTTGCCTACTTTCTTCAACAGAGGAGTAGCCGAGCGCATCAACCCTAATAGAGCACCACCGAAACCGTGACCGCTCTGGAAAGAGCACCCGCTGTACACATTGAGGCCGTTGCCCAGCTGCCCGTTGTAGTTATTGCTGTACCCTTGACCGGTGGTGCGCTTTGGTGGAAAGTACGGACTGAGTCGTCCAATCTCTTGGATTTCAAGGGGTAATAATCCAAATGCGGAAAACTGACAGCCGTCATCCCATGTTGATTCTTTCCAGTCCTGTCCACTGCGACGCAGTGTAACAGAGGCACTTGCATGTCACAGACATGTCTCTCCTGAATAATGTCGCTGTACACGTACACAGAGTACACGTCTCCGAAGGGGTCCATCATGTAGACGCCGGTGGTCGTCGCATCGAAATGAGTCTTTGCCCGAAGCCTACAATGTCCGCCAGATGGTCGGTGAGGAGGACGCAAGTGTGTCTCGGCGGGTGGACGGTGACGCGTCTCGTCAGTGAGTCATACGAGAAGATGGATCTGTTGAGGATCAGGAAGCTATTACCCACTAGTCTATCCGTCATGATCTTATTCAAGCGCTGGACGAAGTGGGCGTTGTTTCCGGTGAAAATAGGAGTTACAGGGAACATGTTCGGCAGAAAGGAGCGCACATTCATTTTCTGCTCCATCCGTTCAACCATACTTTTCGCCTGGGTGCTCGTTTCTTCTCGCTTGCGGGAAGGGGACAGGAACTGTTTGTATACAATGTTTGTCTGTTTCAAGTCAACGTCTCTTTTGAACCTTTTTCTTCCCCATTTCACTCGCTGCTCTTGCGCCGTGTCCGGCGTCTTTTCCAGGACATAACGTGCCTCTGTCTCATTATGCGGGTTAGCGCTCAAGATCAACTTCTTCAGACCGATCAGCTGGTTCACTTTGTTCCAGTCTACATGGGGGGCGTCTTTCTTGCTGTGTCCCTTCTCATCAAAAACTCTTTTCGCCTCAGCCAGTGAACCCTTCGTGCGCAGATGAACAACCATGATCATATCGTCGTCTTGCACATTGCTCCATTCTGTGGGGAGGATGATCTCACTCAGAGCCGCTTCGTACGGTTCGGTCAGAAGGAGAGGCGAGTCGAAGTGAGTTCGGAAAGACGTCAAGCTGTTGTTGGGGTAACACTCCATAGAGCTGTTGCTAGGTAGGGTGATGTACATTTTTTCTATATGATTTTTTTGACAGGGATCCACTCGTCAAACTTATCGTCGTAACCTTTCCAACGCACGAAAGCTAACTCTTTGCCGTCCACGGTCTTGCGACGCAACACCTCGTCTATCAGGTAAGTCTTGTCGTAACGAGTCTTGTAGACCTTCTGAACTTCCTCGGGGTAGAACACGCCTTTTATCTCCTCACCGCTGTCGTCTTATAGCTCGAACCCTCTGGTTCCCAACGTTTTAGCAACGTTCATCACTTCCTCGCCCCAGTTTCCCTCGTACGCTTTGTCAAAGGCACCTTTAGTTCTCAACATCCGCACTCTGTCACCTGGAGCGATGATGTCGACCGTGAACGTCTTTTTTTATTTCTCCATATTATATCGATTTGTTTCTTAGTGGGACATTGTGTCTGTAGAAAACCCTTTCGCTATTTTCCGAGCTAACGTCAGCGGGCGCCATTTTCAACGTTTTGTGGTGGGTGCGATTGTAAGAAGACACTACATCGTCCAGTACGTCTAAGTAGTGATACGTGTGCTTGTGTGTAAAATAGCGCCACAGCTTTTCCTTCAGACTTCGGTTCAAGCGCTCCACTAGACTAGCTTTGATCTTGTCGTTCTCACCAGTGAAAAACTCTATGCCCTCGCTGCTCAGGTGATCTTGGAAGATCTTGTTGAGAAACTCTTTCCCTTTGTCTGTCTGAACGGAGCGCGGTTGTCTCTCCGCAGACATGGTTTGGAATGCCTCAGTGACAGCTGCGCCACTTTTAGATTTAGTGGGAGCGGCCCACGCATACCTGGAGAAAACGTTGATCGCCGTCACCACGTATCGGAAGCCACCGTTGTGAGACGCCAAAGCTTGCATGTCCATCAGATCTAACTGCCACTACTGATCGATTGCACCAGTTATTGTCTTGTTCCTTGTGTATTTTCTCCGAATGGGTTTATGTTTTATGTAGGTGTCCAGCGACACCAAGGCATTTCGGATGACAGCAGGGTCTTGGTCGCGAAAATGATGTTTCTGGAGTTTGGTGACGCTAGTGAAACTGGAGGGTGCTTTGACGTTGGTATATTTAGCTCTTTCTTTTTCCTTCTTGGTCAGTTTCTTTACTGACTTACCCATGGGGGCGAGGAAGCGTTGAAGTCGGCTTGGGGATTGCGCGATTTCCTTTTCTTTGTTGGTTCACTCGGCCTGATGGTGGAGGGTGGAGTATACTGCTCCGCGTAGTAGCGCGACAGCGGCGTATTTGACGGTGACGATCTGTTGGTCGTCGGAGTTTGGAAATCGTCGTCGTTGTCGTTGGAAGCGCCACCAAAGTGGAAGGGGTTGGCCACCGCACCGTACTCTACTGCTGTTTCTTCTTCCGTGTCGGAGCTGACTCGTTTCTCTCCTCTGTCGACAGCTCTTATGTTCGAAGGTCTCTTGGGACTGCTCGCTTTATAGAACGAGTTACCGATCAAGGAGACGGTAGGATCTTCCGCGCGTAGCACGTGTTTGAACGGGGTGAAGCCTACAGGTCTCTCCACCCTCTTCCTGTGCCTACTGACATCGTTCAGTAAGTCCACTATGTTAATTCCAAGGGCGGGATCTGTTCTCTTACCCATCATCTCACGCACCGTACCATCCTCGTTCCACTTGACCGAGTTGGCGTTTTGCAATCTCCTATACAGCTTGGTGGTAGCGACACGTTTCTTCTGCGGAATTTGTCGGAGCAAACCCTCTAGCAGGGAGACGTGGTGTTCACCAGTCTGATGAGGTGATGGCAAGGGGGAGTAGGATGTCGGGATGTTGTGGTTGTTGGGATTCGCGAGAAAAAATTGCAACCTATTCAACAACTTTCGGTATTTCAACATTTTCTCTCGCGATTCCAAAGAAGGATCGTTCAACACTAAGTCCAAGTCCCTGTAGATTAACTGCAGCACCTGGTGTAATGCTGCATTGGGAGGAAGGGATTGTTCTGCCTGTCTGTAGTAATAGGGCATATTGGAAGGTAGGCCTGCTGCTGCTGCTGCTGCTGTCGCGACAGGAGCGACTGCAGCAGCGGTGGTGGTGGTGTTGGTGTTAGAGAGGGTTTCAGTACGCTCATCAGGAAGAGGAGGAACCCTTGGAGCAGTGGAAGTAGTACTAGCAGCAACAGCAGCAGCAGCAGCAGTTGCACCAGCAGCAGCAGCAGCAGTTGTGACGAGACCATGACAAAGCGGTGCTGGTGGTGGTGACGCTTTCGCTTTAGAGAGCGTGTCAGGATCCACGAGCGCCAAGCGTTTGTAGTGTTGTTGCTGCTCTGAGTCCGTCATGGGGGTAGATGTGGTGGTGCAGGAATAAGGTCTCATATACGGAGAATGCTTTTTATAAGCGGTAAGGCCATCCCTATGAGAGCCGGAATGAGGAATCCTCCCTGTTGTACCAAGACGCTTCTCCTTCTTTTGATGGAAGTAGATTTTTTGCTAACCTCCCTCAGCACGTCGGCCAATTCTCGAAGACTGTCCAGTTGTTTGTCATTGAGCGGACAGATCTCACTCGCCGTAATGGTAAAGGATCTTTTCCACTGGTGGCGTGACCAAATTCTACATGTCGCTCAGAAATCGATCCACCAAGTGTGATTTTCCACAACAGGAGGGACCGCTGATGATATAACTGAAGGGTCCTTGTATTTCCATGAAGGGTATGCTTTCACCACTCGACATTTGTTTTCTTTTGCAGCACAGAGTATTGAGTCTACCTGTCTGTGTGTCGAACATTCTGTGACGAGTGGTTGTCAGGGAGCGCTATTGGTGCACTTTACATACACCAACACCACCAGCAACAGCAGTAGTCTTTTTTCTTTTTTCTTTTTTCTTATTTTTGCGATAAATTCTATTTTCACTCAATGTCCATAGAAGAATGTATCAGACTCCGGAGAAGTCTGATACAATTATTTATTTTTAAAAAAAAAGAGGAGCAGGAGGAGGAGCGGGGGAGGGGCAGAGAAGAGGAGGAGGAGGGGGCGCAGATTAAATTTTTTTTCTTTTTCCTTTTGTTCTGACGCGATCACATGTAAGAAGCAATAAGCGGTGCGAATGCTGTGGTGACAATCACAAATTGGAGCGTATGCTTCAAACGGATGCGTTCCTTTCTCTTTCAATTCGGTTACACTTTAAAACGCAGGATAACAAGTGACGACGACGAAACGTTTCGAGATCGTGTTCACATCCACCACCATGCGCACCCACAGAGTGGGAGACGCAGTCACCCCCAAATAACCGATGTGGTCGTCAAATCGTTTCAATGCACTTATTCTCACAGTATAATAGTAGGGGCGTGCTTTGTTTTCATGAAACGCCCAACGCGTGGGTTCGTTGAGGGTGGCTATCAAACATTGTCGGAATGAAGACTGTTCTTTGCCTCGGCCATTTCTCTATGTTTTCCTTTCCTGCTTTTGTTACACCTCCTGTACATTTGCTTTTCATGAGAATCATATACGCTTCAAGACAAGCGTGATTCTGAAGTATGTGACGTTCACTACTTTCAGATAAAAAAATAGCCAGGGAGATGCGGCGTAGAGAAGGAGGAGGCGGAGGAGAGACTTGTCTGCGCGTCCACTCGAGTGCCATATTTTTTCTCTCCCAAAAAAATTGAGTGAAAAATAGAATAAAAAAGAAAAATAAGAAAAAAAGAGTAGACTCAGCTCAGATTTCTTCCTGGAGTGTAAGTGACGGCGGTGGTGACGGTCGTGGTGGTGGTGGTGGTGGTGGTGATGGTAGTGGTAGTCGTGGTGGTGGTTGTAGTAGTAGTGGTGAGAGTGTGTGTGGAAAGAAAGTACATGTCAGCCTTTTTATAGGAGAGATTTAATCCCGTTTTCACCTGGTGTATTATGATGAAAGAGAAACGAAAGCCAAATCCCACTTTCACCTGGATCCCTCCACCTCTGATGGATCGACATGAGAGGGGAGTCCCAACTGTGATGATTGGTGTAATTAGATTAATCCACACCATCTGTATATAAGATTATGGGATCATGGGTGTGAGTTTGTATACAATAAACTACAGGGGGTGGTGAGTGTTACTAACCCCTCTCCCCTCCCCCGAGACGTGTGCGCGTGTGTGTGGTAAGATCCCAGTTTCACCTAGATCCCTCCACCTCTGATCCATGAACATGAGAGGGGTGGTTCAAACAGAGCCCCGGCTATGATAATTGGTGTAATTGGTTTAATGCGTGTCAGCTGTATAAAGGATTATGGGATCATGGAGAGGTGTGCCGTATGGTAAGCGACTTAAGACTAAACAAAATCTGAAAATGAGCGAGTTAATCTCCTCCTCCTACTGTGAGGATGGGTCGGCAGGTGAAAATCGGTTTAAGAGTAGGGGTATATAAGGGAGAGTGAAACCAAGGCTCACTCACAAGCCTCCACCAGCTTCATCATTGGCCGCACCGCTACTACTACTACTACTACTACTATTAGAGACTATCAACTCGCAGGTAACGTATGTCAAACTACTGCTGTGGCTGCTGCTGCTGCTAGTGCTAGTGCTGGAGGTCGTGCAACTTCTGCATTCGCTACACGAGTTAGTGATGTAGATGATATTGTTGTTGCCGCTGCTGCTGTGACTGCTGCTGCTGCTGCTGATGCTACTACTAGTGCCGCTGTTGCCAATGCTGCAGCTGTTGAAGCTGTTGCTGCTGCCAGGGCTGCCGCTGATGATGCCATTAGGGTGCGCTCTGTTGCTGTTGCTACTACTGCTGCTGCTGTTGTTGCGACTGCTCATGCTTCTGCGGCCACTGCTGCCGCTACTGCTGCTGCTGCTGCTGCTGCTGCTGCTGCTACTGCTGCTGCTGCTGCTGCTGCTGATGATGATGATGATGATGATGCTGCTACTGGTGTCGACAAAGAACCATCATTTGTCACACTTAAGAAGCCTCGGGTTAAACGCGACGACTGGAGAATTAGCGCTGACTCCCCCTGTTGCTGCTGCTGGTGCTACTGCTGTTGTTGCTCCTGTTGCTGAACTTATTTTTTGTGTGAAAATGTGAGCATAAAAGAAAATGAAAATGCCTTTTTTGTTGTGTTTTTATTTTCATACATCATAAGTCGTTATGTTTACAAAACAAAAAAATAGAGTCACGTGTTCTCACTTATCCTCTAATTAGGTCACTTTTGTTTACAAACAAACAAGTCACATGACATGTCACGTGGCACTTGGTGTTGTTTACAAACAAAAGAGTCACGTGGTCGCTAATTAGGTCACGTTACCATGGTTACCAGAATGCTGGCCTCTGATTGGTTGACAGTCTCTAAGTAGGTCAGTAGGTCACCAGTCACTTGGTCGCTAATTAGGTCACATTGCCATGGTTACCAGAATGCTGGCCTCTGATTGGCTGAGAGTCCCTAAGTAGGTCAGCAGGTCACCTAGAATGCTGGCCTCTGATTGGCTGAGAACTTACTAGGTAACGTTACCATGGCAACGGTCACTTCCGGTCAAATGGAGGGCTCTGATTGGCTGCAAGTCCAATGAGTGATAAACAGTACTTAAGCATAGTCCCAATCTGATACAAACTATACTACTAATATGTAATGATATGACCACTTTTTCATGACAACTGGCACATATGAGCATAAACTATGCATAGGAGCTATCAGATATGTATGTTTAAAGTGATAGGAATGAATATTGAATACTGGTTTGGGAGTGCCTGGGGGATGGGGGGGATGAGTGGCCTGCCTCACGCTGCTCCCCGCTTGCAATCACACGTCGTCCACGACCACGGAGGAGGTATGGGGAGGGGGCAGGGACCCTGTGCACCCCTGTGCCCCTGTGAAGGGGGCGGAGGTGGGAGGGGGTGACTGATAAAGAAAGTATTACTAACACAGACAAACTGAAATGATTAAGTACATAAAAACATACATTACTATAACAACACATTCGTTTAGCAAGTGTCCTGGTATTTCAAATCTTCACAGGAAGTCTAGAGCGTGTTGTTTAGAGAGTTTGTGTCAGTTTGTCAGGAGATGTGTCTGTTTAGCCAACGACCGATTTATCAAAGAGTAATCTAATGCTAAATACACACTGTGTTCCTCAAAGGACCGACCGAAACCGGGAGCATGCAAATTCAACTTATCGTATACAGATAAAGAGCAATTAAAATGGTCCTTAATCAATCTGCACCCTAAGTGAGTCACCTGATAAATCTGAGACCGACTTATGGAGACACCACTGTAGTATACAACACTAGCTTCTGACACATAGAAAGCCACCCAATGTGCACCAGGTAAATGTTGTGGGTCTGTATTGCTCACAAAACAGGTGTCCCTTACAGGATGACTAGAGATGGTGTCACAAGAAAAAAACACCTAGAAAGTAAGACTTTGTGTGAATGTTATTGGATAACACTCGCTCAATTTCCAACGTATTCATACAATAGCTCAGTTCATGTGATAGTCAGTGATGGGGTGTCTGTCTCTTGTCAGCTCAATCAAGTTATCGTACACCAGGTACAGCAACACAGTTGTGGTCTCGGGTAGCGACGTACTGAAACTGAGCTCAACTCACAGTTGACCTGTCCTTATAAGGTTGACCCGACAGCCATGGTGCGAGCTGTGCGATGTCAAGTCAAAAGGGAACAATGTGTACCCATTTACTAACTCTGACAGCCCAATATTGCATGAGCGACGACCCTCTTACATCCCCGTCTCGGTGTGAAGGGCTGGGTATTCTTGTTCAACCTCCTCTTTGGAAAAGTCGGGCGTGTAAGCGTCTGTGGGGACTTTCTGATCCTTCACGATGACTTGCACGGAGTTTACATCGCAGCGTTTCAACACGTAGTTGTTTTTTTAAGTGACCACTGAACACATTGTGGTCCACGACGCAGAGGCAACATGCGCAAGGGTAACTGACCCGTGTTAGAGTGTGTGTAAGTATGGTCTCTGTTCCTCTTGGGAATGGCGTAGGTGGTAACCTCCACTCGGTTCATGGGGAGCTTGAAAGGCCCGTGAATACTCACTGCACTTTCATGAGTCTCCATGATCTCAGGATTTATAGTTACACAACGTACTTCTTTTAAGAAATACCCATATCGTCCTATTGGTTTGAAGAAATAATCATGTTGCTCAGATTCAGGGTCTTGGGCCATGAATCGAGGGGTTGAAATTTACTCCACCCCTCCCAAAAATAGGCTTCAACATTTTCTTGCCTCCACCAACCCACAATCACCCTTTTTATTGACAATTCAGACAATCTGCAAAACCTTAGGCTAGACTTAGTCAAGATTTCAGTAGAAAGGAAAGGGTAATACACATTTTACGACTATACAGGATTCACACTGGGACCAAGGGACAAATTGCATATTTTGGATATTCTCGATAAGCATATCTCCTGTTGTCTCAATGAACATGGCACATCTCGCAAAATTTTATGCTATGTAAAATACATTTTAGCTACGTTTTAATATCATTGTTGGTAATATAATTTATTAATCTGGGAATTTCGCCAAACATGCACATCAAGACTATGCAAGTATTGCAGGAGTGATAACCCAAATTAAGTAAACAAGAGATATATATATATAGAAAAATACAGAAAAAAAAGAAAAAAGAAGCAACAACAACAAGACAACAACCTAGCTCACGCAAGTTCACGGACAAAGTTTTTGAGTGAGTCCTAATTACATCTTAATATATCTTAATCCTAAAGTCTCAATAGTACTCATCATTATTTAAAAAGGGAAAAAACGTGCTGGGGGGGGGCAGATCCCTCATAATTGCTAACATGTGGTACCCTCTTTATTTAGTGAGTATGATTAAGACTTTAAGATTAAGATTTTAAAGATTTGCTCAGAACTCACTCAAAACATTTGTTTGTGCACTCTGGTGATTTGGAGTCAGGTAGCATGTGGCTGTTGTATGTCATTTGCGCCAGTTTTTCTATTTTTTTATAAAGATCATCCTAGCATAATATGACATTAGAAATGGGAACTGATTTGAAAACCTGGGAGCACACATGACCACAATAACAGAGTAACAGGTGAGGCCTCATGTTATAATCTTTGATCCTGGATAGGGTCCTATTTCGTATAAATGCATCCCTGGAAAGTAGACTGCATAGACTCGCCAGTGTTACACTTAAGTATCATGATGACAATGGACATAACACATTAAATCGCTACATGGGCCTTAAAAGGTTAAACTCAAAATTCCATTGGTAAGGGAATAATACATGAAAAAGCAAGCATGAGGGTTGGTATCCATGGCTAAGGCACAAGGGTATGCCATGTGTATTAGCCATAGCTAACCAGCCTGAGCATTAGCTTATCCATGCATCATTCAGTTTATACCACAGTTTTTAATATCTGAGTAAAAAACGGACTTATTTCACACTGTAAACTGATGTTTACTATGTAATATTACTGTGTGGCATCATAGTAGTGCAGTGGATAACTGTGGTGTAACGAATATTAAGAGAGATGTCTGAGTCAAATATTCAGACGACATTCAACATGATACGCGACCCGCCTCCCCCCTCCCATTTTTGGGGATCTGTTGGATGTTGAAGTGTGCTATGATTCCCGTGTTCCTCATTCAACTAGTGACAGCTATTGTATGAACAACGCTGCTACAAATGCATTGTATCAGGTTATTCTACCACTTTACACTGCCTATTATTTTCTCCTTGTGTTTTATGTGCGTTAGTCAAGTGTTAGGCTGATATTTGAATAATGGTTGATTCATTGTGATTAATGTTTGATTTGAACCTCCAATTAATGTTTGATTTGAACCTCCACTTGTAAATATTTATTGGCTCTATTTCATGTGTCGGAAATTATGACAACTAAAATTACCAAAATCAAACTCAAAAACTTTTAGACTAGAATAAATCTGATTTTGGAATCAGTTTGAAAACTCTTTAGTACTAAAGTAGTATAATAAACAGCCACAGTACTTTTCATGTCAAACATAGCGCTGCTTAAGGCAGAAGAAAGAAAATGTTGGTCTATGGATTACAGTTATGAATGGGGTGGGACCACTTGATGTTTTAAAATTCTATTCTATCGTAATTTAACCCACTCCTTTCTCTCAGAGTGATTCACAGTTACAAAATAGTTTTTACAAATCACCAGCCTGTGGCTGTACTATGGTGGGGAACTCTTTTTCTGCAGGATGTTTATGCCGATAGGACTCCAGATGAACTCTCTTTGAACGTTAAGTTGAAGAGGGACATATCAATCTGAAACACTTGAGACCTCCTCAATAGATAAAATGCACAGGGTGGATCCCCTTGTATTTAAGGCTCAGTCAAGGGTTATGTTTGGTTAACAGCCACAGTGTCAATGTGCAGTATGAAGTGTTTGTGAGGTGGCTAACCATTTACTTAATGGCTACATAATGATTTTATGTACTATATATTGCAAGAATGTAACCCCTGTGAGTCTGACTACACTCTGAGAGTGTATCAACTTTCTGTTTGTAAGTAACAGTTGACACGTTGCATGAATACCCATGAATGAGTAGAGATTTGGGCTGCAATTATTCGTAACAATGGGAAAGGCCACAACACAGTAAAGCACTATGCGGCCCTTACAAGGAATAATGGCCGCATTCATCAAAGTCTGCACGTTGCACCTACTCAGACATTGAAGGCACTTAATGTATCTTATCTACATCACATGTCTCACGTCAGGTACTCGTGCACTCAGATATCATGACTCGGGGTACCCCCTCATTTTTATATTATTTCCAGCCGTGTTAGGCCAAGATTAGACCTTTTGTTTTGTCTGTCATTATTGCCCGTCATACACATCACTGTATACCCCCCCTCCTCTAAAAAATACAATAACAAAAAATGACAACATTCTCATCCATTGTTCATCATCCAATCTCTGCATTGTCTGTCATCTACTGTCTGTCATTCTCAGTCATCTGTTCCCTGTCCGCCATCTAGTCAGCGACCGAATATGTGAATCAAACAATTATAAAAGAAATAGAAGGAAATAAAATATAAAAAGAAAACAGCTTTGCTTTCTGCAGTATCTATGATATGATTTGAACAAATAGACTGACATTATAATCTGTTCCCTTCCGATGCCGCTTATACCCAAGTAAAGGTGACCGGGGGCAGGGGTGCAGGGGGGGTGTGTCCCTCTCATCTCCACCACTAAAACAATAGAAACTAAGAAAGGTTAATGGTGTCTTTCGTCAAGCCAATTATGGATAAGTTGACAATGCGCCAATACGGTTACAGCAGTCAGCTACTTGTCTGACATGCTCTCACACTGGAATAAGTGGGGTGGGATTTATAATGTTAAATAATTCATTTGATATCTTTGGTGCTGCCATGCCAGACAAATCTGTTTTAAAATTGAACTTTTGGGGGATAGGCCAATTAAACTATTTGGGCACAGTAGAACTATATGCACTCGTTCCGATGCCAACACTTAAGGTGATGCCATGGCCACACACATTATTTTGGGTTACCGACAGAATAAGCGGCCCGGAAATGTAGTTTATTTGTATTATGCATGTTCCAGGGCTAGTGCCAAATAAGTAAGTATGACGTACCAACGTTACTAGGTAAATGCAATTGCTACGTTACCCGCTTGATGACAAAGAGAGGGTAACAACAGGCATCTGATTGTCTTGCAGCACTAACATTTGTCAACACACAATAACTTGGCGACCTAGTCTGTGGTCAGCCTAAATGTAAGCTATGGTCAGTATATTGTATCTGCGTATCAGATAAGAGATAAATATATAATGACAACACAAGACATGATATATAGTAATGGTGCTTATGCGTATGGCTGGATTAACTTGCCCCATTTAATACAAGTGAACATACAAGGTCAACATACAAGTAAGTGCAAAAACATACAAGTAAGTTAAAAATTCCAACTGTGTTGGTTGGCGGGCGGCAACAGGCGATGACAATAATCCACCTAGGGAGGAACTACTATACTTATCTATACATATACATGCTGACCGCTGCCAGCAGCAGTGGCTACTACAGGGGAAGATCTATACCGAACCAATATACACATGTTAACCCCCGGTCAACATAGACAATATTGTATCTGCGTATCTAATAAGAGATATATATAATGACAACACAAGACATGATATATAGTAATGGTGCTTACGCGTATCGCTGGATTAACCTGCCCAACACGAAGTACCAGTCAAGCAAAGCACATAAATACAATAAATAAAAAATAAATCACATTAACAATCATGAATTAATCACAGATAATCTGGGACAACATGGAAGCCACTTTCTCATCCAGAGCTACCCTATCGATGACCGGTCTCCTCAAATACTTTAAGACCTGATCCGACTTCCAGTCTCCCCATTCCTTAATCACATCAATTGAACACCAACTCTGGCCAGAAACGTTGAGCCACCAGCCCTGAACCCATGTGACGAAATCCTTGGGGCCTCAATACCAGCCTTATTAGCTTACATTGACAACATATCAGAAAATAAACCATAGGATAATGGCTCGCAATCGTCACCTACAGGAACCATAAAAGCAGGGTCAGTAGGTCTACCTTTCACATGGTCAAAATGCCTTTCGACCCAATGTACATCACATAAAGACATATTAGCAACTCTACATACCGGAATCAATAAGGTCTTCTCTTTAAATTGAATAGTCTTAGTCTTAGATATAGACACCATCATCCCCCATGGAAAAAATTGAAATGCACTGCTACACAACATGCTATCAGATAATGTATAATGACATTTTCTCAATACTGTACAAAAGGCAAACAGGGCAGCGGCCCAGAAGCATTCATGCCCCAACAATACAGGTAGTTGTTCAAACATAACAATCAAGTGCTCTGGCATAATAGCCAGCGCCTAAGAAGGGGCATCACCCAGAACCCTTTTAGCACCCCTAATAGCTCTTGATACTGAGGGATAACTCTTTTCACCACACCGCCATCTGCTCCTACTTTGCAACCACTATCTGTGGTTAGATCATCCCGAAAATGTGCGTCTCTGAATTTAAATTGTGCCAATTTCACCCTTACGGAGCTCATGTTTGCTTTCAATACATCTTCCGGTGGAACGGGAGAAGCCCCTATTGAGTGATTCCCCCATGTGATATTTGGGTCATGGGTCATGGCAGAGATACCCAGTGACTCTTCAGTTATTGACTGAATGAAGTAGATCTCTCAAAGATGTTTAGTTGTTTCTGGTTCTCATTGTGCTCCATATAGAGTTTCTTATATTCGGGCCCCAAAACCAGGCTTTTGGGGCCCTATACCAGGTATAATTGAAGTTCACCCATTAGGCTTGCCATACTATGGACACCAGAGGCATAGTCCTGGGAGCCACATGTGAAGTTCTGGGGACCATAGGTTTGTGTGGCCATGTGGACGTATTTCTGTTAGCTTGGTAAGTGGTGCACATGGACCTAGAAAGCGCATATTAGTACCCCTTCCCCCAGGGCTAGAGGGAGGGCCTGCGTCACATGCATTCTTCAATTAATTACATACAATCAATCCACATCAGACCACAACCAACCTCCCATCCTCTTGTCTGGGTGGTGGAAGAAGCAACTGCCACAAATTATCAATTAAATACAATTACAAAGTGAATAACAATATATAGAAAAAGGTGCACGAGTTTCAGTCTGTTGGCTGGGTTATTTCACGAGTTGACCTTTGGCCTTATTTCACGAGGCCGTAGGCCAAGTAACATGAGGCCCAAGTGTCAAGAATTGAAATAACCCAGTCAACAGACTGAAATAAGTGTACCTTTGTGTTTATTCTTAATGATTTTTGGTTAAATCTACCAAAATTATGATGGGGGAGCCTAAGATAGTTATTTCCATCCCGTTTCTACCTCTTTCAAATGTAAACAAACCGCCATTTTGATGGCTGTTGACATCACAGGGCCGTGAAATATGGCGTTGGGTTATTTCATAAGGGTAGTGAAATACAGTGCTCCTTAGTAAAGTCAATGAGACAGTCGTATTTGATAAAATATAAAATGACAGTGGCTATACATGGTTATAGTACATTAGTCCCATAGATCTTATGGAATGACTCTCCGAAATAAATAATCAAAGCTTGCTATTTCCCCCAAGTAAGTTTGGTTTACCTATTGTGAAATCCTTTAGATGCGACATGAAAAGGGTATAGCTTGAAACATATTTATTTATTTTGATTATAATAACATTAGATATGATTATGTGGTATCACGTTCCAATACATCGCATCATATATACATGCATTAAATTTAATCATATAATAATGTCAAGCCACAGTACAGTGTACTATGAGTAGTATATATATGTAACAGGACTATACTAAGTACTGGTTATTACTCACTGGACATGCAGCCAATCAGAGGCCTCCATTTGGTCACGTGTCCCGTTGCCATGGTAACGTGACCTACTAAGAGGTGGCAGGAAATTCAAATCAGCCAATCACAGGCCAACATTTTGGCAGCGGGATCGAACTGACGTAACAATTCCGAAGCACGTTTGCCAGTCTTGTATAAGTGAAAGGAAATGCAGCGTAAAACGCACAGTTTGTCCGCGTTGGGAAAATGTAACACACCGCTTCTCTTTCCAACTCGACCCAAATGGGTAACCCTACCCAGGTCTCATGTTAACACAAATGTTCAAATTGGTGGGTAAAAGAACGTGCCACTTGGTGTCAGAGTCGCAAAGTTTCCGTACGAATTGGCGGGAAATTCAATCCAACTGCCAAACCTGAAACCTTTCCGGGTTTGAACATCCGCAACTTACCCGCGTTAGAGAACTTGTTTGATATGCAAATAACGCTTTACACCACTCGTGCGGTGAGAGGACAGAAGTTGAAAACATGAGTTACTCTGATCAGACTACCTTCGAAAACTCTGGCCGCCCGAGGTAAAGTCAACCTACACCTGACGGCGAAAGACGGTTTGCACGTGTCTCTGGTTACGGATTTCAAGATATGCAGGCATTTACGATTGTTGCAAGTGTAAGGCTGCGTTCACCACCGAGTTCTTACTGAAAAAACACAGGTACCAGCTTTCCTCTTGTCGACAAGTCAAGTTGAGATACGTGGGTGGAATCTACCGAAATTCGAAAACGATTCTCGAAGCGCTAGCAGATTTCTCTATTTTCCTCCCGACGGCGATTCCGGAATGTACCCTTACAAGATCACCTTCGATTTCGAGGCTTTCTTCAGACCATCCCAAGAACCATCCACCAAACACATGTCTGTGCTGTGGGATCATGTCCCTTGCATCTGACTTTCCCCGGTGAGAAGGTCCGGTCTGCTTCGTGAGAGAATCCGACGCAGATTCCGACCCCTTGTTAAACAGAGTTTTACATCACATAAACGACACCGCCAAAGTCATCGGGGCAAGGATGCTAGAAGTTTACCAACCAACGTTAACGAAGTTAGATGCAGCGACAGGTGAAGCTCTCCTGCTAGAAGAGGCGGTGTTCAGACATTCTCCTGGTAGAGGCGGCGGCGGCGGTGGTGACCATGACTTCACTGCAACTCGACACAGACACCCGTTAGTTCAACTGAAGCAGAGGCTTTTGAGATATCTCGGTCAAGTTCCGGTCGTAGGTTTAAACTCGGGGTGTTAGGACTTGAACCTGATCAAAATACGGCTTCGATTCTTTGTTTCCAAATACCGAAATGAGGATGAATTCAGCGTCATAAAGAGAAGTAACCAATACTTGGCAGTTTACAAGCAGCACACGGTTTTCTTGGACGTAAATTATTTGGCACCCGGTTACAACTACGTGAATTATTTGCTAGCTTTCACCAGAAATCAAGAAAAAGGTCACTTTTCTTACGAATGGATGACGTCTACCAGGAAACTGGAAAACAGAACACTAACACCGAGATCGGCTTTTGACAGCAAACTGACCAGTACCAAGATGACCGATTCCGACTACGACAAATGTGGAAAAGTTTAGTCCAAACAGAACATGAAAACTGTGAGAGATTACTTGATCTACTACAACAACAAAGACGTGAAACCTTTCATAGAGGCTCTGAACAATCATGCTAAATTTTTCAGAGATCGCGGAATTGACATGTTCAAAGACTGAGTCTCCCTTCCGGGTTTGACTTTACGGTTCCTGTTCCAAAACACAGAGGCGATGTTTGTAACCTTTGCCCAGTTCCACGCCCACCTCCACTCTCTGATCAAAGAAAATCTAGTCAGCGGTCCTTCGATAATCTTCCATAGACTTCACAAGAAGGGTACCACATGGATAAGGGGGCACAAGTACAGCGAAGAAGCGAGAACGTGCCAGCACATCCTAGGAGTAGACGCTAACTCTCTGTACTTGCGCTACATAAGCGAAGCGCACTGCACGGGTAATTACGTGGTGAGACGACCTGAGACTGGGTTCAAAGCTGAAATTAGACAAAAACACTCTCAGAGCACTTTGGAGTGGCTACGCTTCGTAGAGCACACTTGCGATGTGAAACTGTGCCACGCTTTCAACGGCGGCGAGATGATTCTTGGTTGCCGAAGAATTCACGTCAACGGGTTTCACCCGGTCTCTAATTCGGTTTTTCAGTTTCACGGGTGTTGGTTCCATGCTCAAGAGTGCATACCGCTGCACCGATATCCGTGCCCTTCACTCAGGGATGAGAGACGTGACAAAACGGCTAGAGTAAGCGCTTACTTGAAAGCACTAGGTTACAAGCTGATCATCGTGTGGGAGTGTGAATGGAGACAGATGAAACGTCGAGATCCACAGGTTAAGGCATCCGAACAACACTGGAAGGTTGACGCTTTGAAAGTGTCTTGAAATGTCATGACCGAGAGCGACATCCTTTCCGCTGTCAAAGACGGGAAAATGTTCGGTTTAATTCAAGTGGACATCACTACAACACCTCACCTATGAGAATACTTGGAAGAGATGACTCCCGTTTTCAAGAACGTAAATGTTGCGAAATCTGACATAGGAAGTCACATGTCGGAGATGTCTGATAGGGAGTTACCACGGAAAAAACATTCTCTTGGGAATGCCGCTTCTTCAGTGGTATTTGGATCACGGTTTGATAGTCACCCAAGTAGAGCTGTTCGTAGAATACCTTCCTAGACAAACCTTTGCCAGTTTCGCAGACAAAGTAACCGCAGCGCCAAGACGTGACACGTGAACGCGAACGAGAAAATTCTGTCAGACTGTTACAATGTAATGGGAAATGCCACATCATTAAAACAATTTGCAACAAAGAAAGACATACCACTGCGAAATACACTAACAGTAGAAAGTTCGAATTATTGGCCAATTCGTGGCACTTCAAAAAGGGGGCCGAGTTGACCACGGATCTCTTTGAAGTCGAACTGCAACCAAAAACTGTCAAGAACAACCTCCCTATTCAAATAGGGTTCATGGTGTACCAGTACGCTAAGTTGAAAATGTTCACGTATGACCTTTTTGAATAGATTTATCGATTGGCGCGATTATGCTCTTTGTCAAAAGGACACCGATAGTCTTTACATGGCTCTCAGCAATGAAACGTCGGATGACCTGGTAAAAGCTGACCTGAGAGAAGCGTACTTCAGAGAGAAACGAAAGTGGATTCCAACAGCGGTGTGCGACGATCACTTAGACCTTTTTTGTAAAGATAAATACTGAAGGTGTGCGCGAATGGCTCCCTCCAAACCGGCGGTTGTTGTGAAAGACGTTACGTTCACGATCTGAAAACATTGGGGCTTTTCAAATCCGAGTGGGAAGGTGATGGGATTCTAAGTCACAACCCTAGAACTTTTTTGCTATGATAAAGACTCGACAGGTGAAAGAAAATCCAAAAATTGAGTGCAAAAGGTATACAGAAAAAACAAAACCTTAAAAACCCGAAAGACTCTTTGGATGTTCTTTCCAACCGAAAATCTATCCTTACTGTTAATAGAAATTTCAAAGTAGTACAAAACAAAATGGTCACTTACACAATAGAGAAAACTGGAGTGCGTTACTTATATTTTAAGCGTCGCATACATTCTGATGGAGTGACAACGAGTCCTTTAGGGTTATGAAAAAGAGAGGTTTATTGGTGTTGGAAAAAAAATCGCAACATGACAGCGTCGCGTACTTGCTTGGTTGGTTGCTTGGTAATTGATAGGTGTGTGTTGTTATTGTTATTGTTTTAGACGGTTTGATTCATTGAGTGTGTTTTCAAAGAGTGTTTAGTATATCATCAATGCATGTGAGACTGACAAGCTGAGACATTTTTTGGGGTCTGCTCGAGTGTTTAAAAAATGGTTGATTGGAATGAGAAAATAAAAAATAAAAAATGAAAATTGTTGTGTTTTTATTTTCATACATACTCTTTATTTAGACTAATCGACTCATCGTCGTCGTCAATTTTTTTAAATTTCCGCCAAGAAAAAAAGAGTCGTTCGCCTCAGATTTAGTCTATTCAAATTTGGAGTCATGTGATGTTATTTGTATTATAGTGGTCATGTGGTCTAAAACAACCGTTATGCAAAATGCGAGGTCAAGTGACTGTAAATGGGGTGTTCTTATTGGTTAAGAGGGTGTGTCACATTTAATTGTGATCACTTCTGATCAAGTTATCTCTTAAGTAGGTTGCTTCCAGTCACGTGACCCATAATTAGGTCACTTCTGGTCACGCGCCCTCCTTGAGGATGTCACGTGACGTCACTTCCGGTCATCGCTAATCTCTAAGTAGATCAAGTGACGTCACCTATAGTTAAGTGATCAAATAGAGAGACTCACCTCCTCCTCGCCCCCAGGGAGAGGAGGCGAGTCTCTTAATTAAGTAAAATCCTTTTTTTTTCCCAAAGAGACTCCCCAAAGTACCCCCCAAAGTGGCCCCTCCCCCCCTCCCCATACAGCCCGAGAGAGAACCCCCACCCCAAAGGGCCCCCCTCCCCCTTCCCCTCTCCCCCTATGCACCCCCCTCTCCTCCTCCTCCCCCAGTTAATTAAGTCACTTCCAGTCACGTGACCCCTTAAGTAAGCCACTTCCGGTCCCGTGGCCTAGTTTTTACTTAATTGGGTCACTTCTATCACTTCCGGTCATTGCTAATCGCCTAAGTAGGTCACGTGACGACACTTCCAGTCACGTGACCAAATTGAGGTCACTGATAAGTTGCATGTCGAGTTAATCAGGTCACATGACATCACTTCCGGTCTCCCTAAATAGGGCATGTGACATAACGCTAATCCTCTAATTGACCTAAATGGAGGTCACTGATTGGTTAACCAGATCACTTCCGGTCACGTGACCTTTAAGTAGGTCACGTGACGTCACTTCCCGTCTCCCCTAACAAGGTCATGTGACGTCACTTCCGGTCATGTGACCAAATGGAGGCCTCTGATTGGCTGCATGTCTAATGAGTAAAACCCAGTACTGTGTATAGTCCCGTTCCGATACATATTATACTACTAGGGTCACTTCCCCTACCACTGGTTGATGTCTGTCAGAAAACTGGAAAACACCACCCTACCGGCCAAGTCAGCGTTCTACAATCAGCTGATGGGTTGACATATCTCAGAGATTGACTATGAGAGCTGTCAAAAGGTTTGGCGTGAGCAGATAATGAAACGCATCAGGCATTACCTAGTTTATTACAACAACAAAGACTTGGAACCGTTCATGGCAGCTCTCAATAACCACGCTCACTTCTTCAGAGAGCGAGGGATCGACATGTTCAAAGACGGAATCTCCCTTCCAGGTCTAAAGCTGCGGTTCCTGTTCCAGAACAACGACAACCCCTACATCCTGTTCAACCGAGCTGATGCTCATCTACACTCTCTGCTTCAGACGAATCTAGTGGGGGGACCCTCCATCATCTTCCACAGGTTCCACGAAAAGGGTGTAACCCGTATCAGAGAGGTCAAGTACGGAGAGCAAGCGAAGGTTTGTCAACACATCATGGGCTTAGATGCAAACAGTCTCTTTTTGAAGTGTTTGAGTGAGAAACATTGCAAGGGTTATTACATCGCCGGGCGTCCAGAGAGAAACCTCAAACCGGACTTTCGTCAAAAACATTCGAGAGTGGCTTTGAAGTGGTTACGCTAAGTGGAACACAGCCACTCGGTAAAATTGCTTCATGCATTAATTGGTGGTGAGGTTGCATTACGCTCCCAACGCCAGCGTGTCGATGGCTTCTACGTCTTTCAGTTCAGGTGCTGGTTGCGTGCTCACACTTGCGTACGCCACACCGATACCCCTGCTAGGAGGAGAGAGAGCGCAGACACTGGAGAACTAAGAGAGTGAGTTTGTATCTGAAAAATCTAGGTTACACCTTGATTGAGGTGTGGGAGTGTGAGTGGTGAAGCATGCAAGAATGAGACCCAAAAGTTTTCAACTCTAAGTCTCACTGGAAAGTCAACGAGCTTGAGGTGGATAGTCGCCCGATGACGGAACGTTAACTTATATCTGTTGTCGCAACCCATCAGCTGTTTGGTTTGCTTCTGGTGGACATTGAGACCTCCCAACACTTACTGGAACACTTTAAGGAGATGACGCCAATCTTTAGAAATGTCACAATCTCCAAAGACGATATTGGTTCGCACATGCGAGATTTTGTGACCAGAGAAAATTTGTTAAACACCCCTCAGCAATCCTTGATCAGTAGCTATTGTGGCAAGAAACTTCTGTTCGGCACACTGCTTTTGAAGTGGTATGTGTCGCAAGGTTTAACAGTAACCAAAGTACATCTAGTCGTCCAATATTTCCCTAAAGCCACCTTTGCTGATTTCGTTGATGAGGTGACAAGAGTTCGCTGTGGGGGTGATACTAACCCAGACGAAAAAATCCTTTCCGACTGCTGTAAGTTGATGGGGAATAGTTCATAAGGCAAGACAATCTGCAACAAACAGAGACACAGTTGCGTCAGGTATGTGAGAGGGCCGGCTTTTGAACTGCAAATTCATGGCGCTTTAAGAAGGGTATCGAAATAAGCGGCAACCTTTACAAGGTGGAACTTCAACCCAAGTAGGTCAACAACAACCTCCCCATCCAAAAAGGGTTCATGGTGTATCAGTGTGCAAAACTGAACATTCGACTTCTTAAACAGGTTTATAGATCATTGGGATTAAGCCCTCTGTCAGATGGATACCAACAGCCTCTATATGGCTCTGAGTGTGTGTACACTTGATGAGCTGGTGAAGCCGCACATGAGAGAGACTTACTTCCGAGAAAAAAGACAATGGCTCCCCACACCCGTCTGTAATGTGCATTTAGAAGAATTTGTCGGAATCAAAGCCAAAGGGGAGAGCGACTGGTCTCCACTGCCATGTTGTGTTGCCCAATACCGTTACGACCTACGAACGTCGGGTCTCTGTAAAAGCGAATGGGAGGGTGATGGTATCCTCAGTCTAAACACAAAGACTTACATGTGCTATGATAAGAGTGTGACGGGGGAGAGTATATGCCCAAAGTGGAGTGCAAAGGGTGTGGTGTGGTGGTGCTAAGGAGCCTCAAGACTTTATGAGCGTCTTTTTGCCTCAAAAACCAGTGAGCACCACAAACTTAAATTTCAAGGTGTTGGCTAATAGAATGCACACATACTGCGTAGAAAAAAACAGACTGAGTTACATGTACATAAAGAGAAAGGTACATTCGAATGGTGTTACAACGAGTCCCCTAGGTCTATAGTAAAATTGAAAAAAAAAAGAAAAAAAATTGTAGCTGGAAACATATTAGAGAAGTGTCAAAAGAAATTAATTAGTGTAGAACGGCCGGTAATGTTACAGTTTTCAGTACTTGAACTTGTGAGTGACTAAATGGGACAGAGGCAACAGGGTTGGGTAGAGAGTGTGTGTCACCTTAGAGAGTGTCAGTCCTTCAGGTGGTTTATTGCGCCCTGGTTTGAGTTGAGTCTTCTGTTTGATGAGACCCTGAGTGTGTGTTTTGAGGATCTTTGTGTTTTTATTTTAGCATCTAGTTCTACCCTTAGCCTTTATAGCTCTTTAAGTGACTGTAAATACAGAGTGTGTGATCAGCGCCGTATTTCTTTAGTTGATGTGTGTATGCTCATCTATCAAATAAACATGGTTGTTAATCATGAGGTGGGCGCCTCTTTCTACTCTCAGTGGTGCCTACTGTGTGTTGAGTGGTACTACTAAGTTGGTGTAAAACAAAATTCACAATGGCGACGCGCTGTCACTGTGAGCTGCTCTTTACATGGGAGGTGATACAAGCGAGCGATATTTTGTATTTCAGAGCACCCTTTTTAAACCAAGGTGTTCACAATGTGGCTGTGTTAAACATGTCTTATGATTCGTTTAACGTGTGGTTCGAAGACGCTTTCTGGCTGAGTCCAGAGTTGTTTGTGGAGAATTGTATTGCTGTGTATCAGTATCATCACCCCAGTTGCTTTTTCATAAAGAGAAAGTATACTTTAGATTCTACTGCTTCATTATTGCATGGCTGCAAGATCACCCAGAGTTGGTGTCGGGATTTTGTCGCTGTTCCAAAAAACCAAGCTACCTAAGTGAGTGGTGTGTAAAGCTTCTAGAGCGTATGCTCTCTCATCATTATCATCCCAGGACCCGTTGACACTCCATGTTACAAGAGCTCATGTCCATCCAGTCTGAGTATCAGCCTTGGTACTGCGCCTCAGTGGATTCTGAGTGCTCTCTAGATGAAGTGTGGACAGGTAGTATGGCAATGCTCTATCTTAGGCACACTTGAATCAATTGCTATGATAATGTCTGCTCTGCATCCGTATGATAATTGATTGATTGATTGATATCCATAATGTACAAAGTATAGTTTCTGTTGTATATTGCACATGGATAAATATACTCACTTACTAATACCGGTACAGCATTCATACCTGTGCCCAAATTATATAATTAACACTCGTCTAGCGATGTGTCTCTGTCCCCCCCCCCAGTTTGTCCCCCCCCCATTCCCGACACTAACTGGTACTATAGTTATAACAACCGCCATTATGCATAGCTTGCTAAATGACATACATTTAAGTATCAAGACTAGATTAGATTAGATTAGATTAGTTTAGATCAGCTGGTGCCCTAACATCCTGGTATCTAATGATGCCGGGATGTAATGTTATCCTGCTCTCCCTCCATGTATTCTTGTGTGGCTGCTAGCAATCACTGAAATATGGATCCATTGCCGCAATCCTACGGCTTACAAGAGAATGAATATAACACTTAATGGTGATCAACTTCACCCAACCAAAGCATCGTTTGACCTCGTTTATACATGCCGATCGTCCCCCTAACGGCAGTAATGTGAAATGTATAGACACGATTGTAAAGGTATGCCAGAATGACTGTTTTATTAGCAGAGAATGTCGGCTGATTGGAGATATAAATGTCAATTTTCTAACTCCAGATGAGAGTAAAACCATATACTACTTACGTGCTATGGAAACCTTATGTCTCCATGATATTATAACAGACAAAATTACCCGCCCATACCCAAACAAGCCAAGTGGCACATGTATGGACTTAATAAGTACTGATTGTGAAATTGTTATGCATTACGATACCCTCCCGTTACTGATCAGCGACCACCTACCAGTACATGCTGCGAAGAAGAAACCACCGCAGGTCTTTGTGAAGAAAATAATAACAGGTCGCTCATATAATGCCTATAATTATAGCGATTTTGTAGACTACCTGTTGAATATTGACTGGAATGTAACTCTACTTGTGATGTTGATGCCAAATAGGACATGATGTTAGGTCATATCGTGTCCTATCTGGACATACACTGTGCTGTCCGTGAGATGGAAATCAAAGATATAAATAAACCTAGGATGACTCGCCCAATATACGAAGCTATCTATGAGCGTAACCATAGATTCTATTGTATCAATGGTAAAATTAATGATAACTTGTTAGAAATGGCTAAGCAAACCAGAAGAGATATAAGTGCTGTGACTCGGAACTCTGTAGAGAATTATTTCCTACAGAAGTTAGACGAGCATAAAAAAATCCCTACAAATTCTGGTGCAAGCTAAATGTGCTATTAGGTAGAACCTCAAAAAGTCGCCCAGAAATATAACTAAAACATCATATCACAGGTTCTGGAATGAAAGGTGAAAAGGTCCCGGATTATATCAATGAGTCTTTTACTGGTATAGGGGGAAACCGTTTACATCCCTAGGTGATACACCGAACGTATGTGGTATAAACTCCCGACTCATGTTGCTTTGACTATTTCTGGTCCTTTTCAGGCTTAATCCCCTACGGAATAGCAACTTTTGCACAAATTTTTTCAATTTTTCTGTATATATGAGAAAACATACTAAACTTTCAGGAATTTTTTTTTGTGTATTGGCCCAATTCTTTTTCATCTTCTGGCCCTGCAAAGGCCAAAAACCCTCTAATAGCATCAAAAAAGCTTAAATTGACATGTTTTACATGTGTCCCATGTATACTGAGGCAGTAACAGCCTATCCCAAATATCATTTCTATTAGCCCTATGGTATAGTCAATTGATTCACGTGGATTTCACTAGATATGTACTGTATTTTTTTCTCCATAGCCATTTAAGTGTGTAATGTCAGCACAATTTTCAACGGTCCTTTCATCTTGATACCCCTATATAGTAAAAAGAGAAGATACACAGTGTATCCATTGTACCCCAGATGGTAAGGTAACTATTTTGTCTTATACTGGAGAAAAATAGATTTGTGCAAAATCCAATAATCTAGCCTAGCTTTGCGAGGCAATAAAAACTGAACCGCTAGGGTTAGAGATGTATCAAAATGTGTTCCAAGGAGCCAAGATACATACTTTTCAATATAATCAACTTGTTTAAATACTTAAAGAACTTTCTAGTTTGACCCTCCTTTGCCCCAAAACTGCACAACTCAGGAGTTTGTGCTATGTACTGATAAACCTCCTTCCTGTTCTCACTACACGACAACATATGAAACCATGGTAAAATACTCAACGATGGTTGACCTACAAGGTAAAATTGATGTACATAAATCGAGTGGGACTGATAACATCAGTACAGCAGTGCTAAAAGGTGCCCTCCTCAACTTAGCCCCTAAGCTCACCAGTCTAATTAATGACAGCCTGCATAATGTATCCTTCCCCAAAATTATGGTCTTCTGCCACTGTTGTCCCTCTTCCTAAACAGGGAGATACCAGGGAAATTGGTATTTGGCGCCCAATCTCTCTGTTACCCATACCCAGCAAGATCGTGGAGTGAGTGATCTACCATGAGATATATAGTAGGTTAGAGAATAATGATTTGCTGTCTGATTCACAGTACAGGTTCCGCACGTCCAGGGGAACTAATGATGCAGTTTTCAAACAGGTTAATAGCATTAACAGGGCTCGTGACAATGGACGGCCCCTGGTGGCCTGTTTCCTGGACGTACGGAAAGCTTTTGATTGCATCCACCATGCAGTGCTGTTGAGCCGTATTAGGGGTTTTAATTTACCAGATATATATTCTGACTGGTTGTGCGCATATTCAGCTAACTGCATACAGCGTGTGTTATATAATAATAAGATGTCTAAGGTGTCCAATATTAGCTTTGGCGTCCCACAGGGATCCATTATGGGCCCGCTCTTCGACCCAACTCACCAGTCATCATTGACTTGACAGGAGAAAAACCTGAAGAGGGAGAAATAATTCATGCTGAAGAGTTGAACCAAGCTCTAGACGAGTGGTTCCAGAAAGCTGCAGAGCAAGGTTGCTGTGCACCACCGTCTTCACCTTCATCGTGGAGGTGTACAAACTGCCCTTCATCCCCGGTGTCTCATTATCTGAACAAGCCTTATGAGAGGAGGGTCAACTTAAGAGCAAACAACTTCAGAGGGCTCTTCTACCAGAGCAAATCTATCATAGAGAACTATGACCAAATTACAGAAGAAGCCAAGAAAGGAGCTCCTCTTGTCAAGAACTATCTCAACTACGTCGACAACCCCGTGCAACACACCAAAGTGTTGGTCAACCTGTACAGAGGACAAGCTAAAATACACGCCGGAACTGCGTTTTATTCCAGGAAATGGACCAAGCTCTGCCGGCAGGTCACGCGGAATCAGGCCCAACTCACTGTGGCTACACAGTCACTGTGAACACCATCAAAGACATTATGGAAAGAGTTGGGCCAATGCTAGAATCGTCTCCATCTAAGGAATGTTCAATTCCAGAGACGCGCTGTCCCCTATTAGAGGTCAGGAAGGCAAATAGTGGATTGGGCCCTATCTGCTGTTTTGAAGGTTTTAAGCGAGGGAATATAAAGAAGCGCTTCTAAGCAAATCAGGAAGACTAACAAAATATCATCTAAAGTATATATAATTGAAGGAATAAATGGAATTTTCACATAGTTTATGTCAAAATAAGCCCTTCATCAATATGTTTGCCTGAATTATGATAAATTTAGCGACTTTTTTGTCATTTCCCTCCATTTTACATTATTTCATATATTTGAACATACAAATGGCATAGACATAAATATATGTAGTGAAGTTGTACTATATGGACCCTTATGTGTGATAATTTGAATCATGTGCAACTTGTAGGTGTATAAAATTAATTTGTGAACAATGTGTCATGTCACCTTCAGACAAAAGGGGAGTTCTGTAATATAAGGCTTTTAACATTATAATCCGATAATGGGGAAGTCTCAAAGTCTCAATTTATGCATTAAAAACACGTTTATTTCGTTTCAAATTCTGACTTCAAAAGGTTGTATAAAACTTCGGAATTATCAAAATTTAACACTTTTTACAGATAATTTATCCCCAATGAGTCCTCCCTACATCTAAAGTGGGATACCTTCAAAATAAAAATAAACTTGACTTTATTGTCCATATCGCCAAATTGAACATACTATTTATTAGAACTTATTGTAATATTTATCCAGATATATATTCTGATATACACTATCCACCTATCTCAAGCTACTGGGAGATTGATCTAGTTACAATCAGCATTACACCAGCTTTACAGTGATATAATCTCCTCCTCCCATCCTTAGAACTATGTAACAATACTACCGTAAACTTCACTATAAGTATGCATAGATAACGTACAACAGATTTGGGCTTAGCAAGGCCTAAATTGACCTGCCTATTTATTAACAAATAACAATAACCATAAAAAAATAAAAAATAAATTTCCACGCTGGCGACTGCTCTCCTCGAGTCTCTATCACAATATGGCCACCTCTCACACGAACAAGGCGGAAGCCAGACCCCGCGCATGCGCGCTGGCTATGTTACCCGGCGGTTCCCGCCACTCTTATCGTCTCTTGATTATACCCAGGTAACCCCTGTTGGTTTCCTGGCACATAATCTCCTCCTCCCATCCTTAGAACTATGTAACAATACTACCGTAAACTTCACTATAAGTATGCATAGATAACGTACAACAGATTTGGGCTTAGCAAGGCCTAAATTGACCTGCCAACCACCCCAAAATTTAACAATTTGTCACAAAGACTCATAGAATGAATGACAAGGTATAATAACCATCACATAAGGCACTGATTACATCACAAATTTTAACAAACGCTCAGAATAACTTATCTCTTCCTCAATTAAATTTAGTAAAGGCCGATTCAAATACCGTAATACTACCAAACTTTTCCAGTCTCCTCTTTTTGAAATCTGAGGCAGACTCACCCCAATCATTGATAGCGTCGTGGCCCCACCATGTCTAAGGCTATGGGTACCATATTTACCTTCTAAACCCAGACGCTCACACAGTCTCTTTAACTTACTCACAAACCAAACATAAGTTGCCGGTACAAAAATACCTTTCAACATCCAGCCTAATAAAGGCTTACCTGCTACAGAGTCATTACATAACAACAACCATTTCAAATATTTTACCAGGCATAAAGGATGGCCTCTCACCTCAGCCACAGGAATTTCCAATCTCCTCTGCTTATATTGAATCGTTTTAGTCTTCAGTACCGTAAATACGACTCCCCAATCATACAACATCACATCTTCGAAATACAAACACATGTCAGAAAAAAGTACATTAGAACCTCTCAATAAAGTCCTGAACATAATCAAACACGCTACCCAAAATACCAAATCCTCCATCACCGTCAAATTTAACAAAACTTTAAATAACAACAAATGTTCTGGAAATAGACAAGCAGATGAATTAACATAGTCCCCTTTCCATCTTTTAATTCCACCTAGAATCCATGTTAAACCCAAAGATTCACGCGTCTCCAGGGGCATGCCTAACATCTTCGCATGTACCAATACTGCAGACACATAATTCTGCACTGATGAGTAACATAATTTATCACTTAAATGCGCCACATATTTCCTCATTGTAACTGATTCTAATGGAAAAGGCACAATCCTCAATCCTGCACAAAATTTATCATATCGTCTTAATTGCACACTTTTTGTACGTTTGGTACTCTCCGCATAATACAATCCTTCCAAACGCAACACTTCCTCCCACAATCCGTCCTCTACAAACAAAACAAAAAACCACCATTAAATACATAGGACTTTTGAACGTGGATTTAAACAACAAAATTCTCTTTCTCGTGCATATGACCACACAGTCTCTCGAGCCTTCTTTCCTAACACACGTGACAAACCATCACAAAATATATTCTGTTTGCTTGAAATCCTGTGTGGAAATATCTCAAAATTAAATACAAAACAACACCAGTAAATTTCGCGCAACCATGCCATACATAACTTATTCCTTGATCTGCCCGTTCTCAACATCACTTCCACAGCAGCATTATCAGTAAACGCATGAATACATCTATTACCCCATGTACGACCCCATCTTTTAGTAGCTACCAAAATAGGCCACAATTCTCTCTCCGCAGAACTATTCAATTCCTCAGTAGGCCCTAATTCTTTATGCCCTTTATAATCAAAATCTTTAATCAACTTATCTTCCCACAACCCATAGAACCAATCACTCCCCCAACTCGCACCAAACCCTAACATAGATGCATCTGAATAAATGGTCACACAATTCCACATCTCAAACTTAATTATGGACGCACAACCATTAAACATAACAGAAAAAGCTCTCCACCATTTTAAATCATCTTGAAACATCTCAGTCAACCTTATTAAATCATTTTGATCATTTGCTGAATTAATCAAATCAATAGCTCGCCTTGAAAAAGTACGTCCTCCTCGAATCACAGTACTACAATGCGACAATAACCCAACCAATTTCTGTAAGTCTTTTTTGGAACACATCTTCATTTTCTGATATTCCAACACCATACCATTTAATTTTGCAAGCTTATCTGATGGTAAATACAATTTCATGTCTCTAGAATCCAATTCAATACCTAGATACCGTATACGCTGCCTTGGCGTTATCAACTTATTATAATTAATATAAAATCCAAACCTTCGCAATAAATGCATCAAATTATACAACGCTTTCCAACACTCCTCCTCAGAATCTTCCATAATCAGGAAGTCGTCCAAATAACCAAATGTGCGGCTATGACCCTTAGCCCGCATACATCTCACCACAAATTCTGTGTATTGTGTAAATATATAAGGGGCTGATTTTAAACCAAAAGCCAAACTATTATTCACTAAATACTCCTTTTTTCCGTTCACAATCCATCTGAATCCCTGCAAGGTACGGTACTCTCCCCTTACCGGTACTGAACGATAAGCTCCTTTTACATCCAACACTATCATATAACAATCTCTAGACAATTCCTTGGCCACATTCTTGATTGCCACATAACTAAATTTCTCTACCACATCTTCCATAAAATTATTAATACTTTTGCCTTTGGGTCGACTAGCATCAGTAATACAACGAATATTAGACCCTTCATCTTTAGGTATAGCTCCCAAGGCGTGAATACACTTAGGCTTATCTTTCACAATACTAACAATACCTTCCTTTAATTCCTCCAATACAATAACATTCATACATTCCTTTGCTTTATCTTTGGAAATCGACAAATAATTTCTCATATCATAACTAGTGTCAATATCTTTGTTCGCTATTACACAACCGAGCAAACTACTTTCCCAAATATAAACCATATTCATATCCCACCGTTTAGAACGCACACATTCCTTTAACATTTCACAAGGCTTCAACAATATCTTAACACCATTAATTTTATGACTACATTCTTTATCACACAAACCAAAGTCACTCCAACTTTCCAAGAATTTCACAATTGCTTCAGACATTTCCATTTGGCTTTCCAGAATATAATTACCAACAGAACAATTTACCAACCTCTCTGGCGTACTTATATAACTCGTCAATTTCCCTTTAATACATTTATCAAAATTCCCATCAAAAACTCTAATCTCCTCACACATATGAGGCCAATTACAACTCACAAAACAATTCGCTTCATCCAACAATATCTCTGTTGAGATTCCAATTTCAGTTGACCTCACCTCCAGGTACCTACAATACTGCTCTGATACAAACCAACTTGATAGTACATTTAAACATAATTTAAACGCCAAAATCCATAATACACTCACACTCAAGCACACACACAGTTCCAAACACACCAGCTGACCCCCCTACCTCGGACCCATCCCCCCCCCACCCCCCCCCCCCTCCCCCTACCTGCTGAACAACGAGCCCCCACATGATCTCTAGCACCACATTCGATACATACATGTTTTCGGAAGCATCTTTCTCCCCACATACACACTCCATCATTCCATTTGTAACATGCCTGGTTACCCAGATCCTGTATCGACATTCCCCTACCCCTCCCCCCCCTCCACCCCCCCCTGCCCCTTCCCCTATCCACTCTGGTCATGACAGCATCACTCCCAAGATTTTCATGTACATCATCCGTGTCTCTTTCCCCAAATGCACTTAGACCATCATCCGCTGCTTTACGCCTTACACATGAATCGTATCTCATAATGTTTTCGTATTTATAAGCATTTACATCTTTACCAGCCATAAATCGCAGGTGACTTACATATGGGCCTACGTCTTCCCCTTTCTCCAAAAGCTTCTCTACATCTTTGAGGGAATAATACAATACCTCCTTGTAGTTTAACACTTTCTTTTTCTGGCCTGTAGGCACCAATCTCTTGAGGCTAAAATCGAACTCACTGTCACCTTCTTCAGAACTAGAAGACTCGTCAGACGAACCATCGTCACTGTTTTTTATTCTTGGTCTTCTTCTGCTTCTTCGATTTTCCCTGCTTCTTCGATTTCTGTTTCTTTTTCTCTCCCTCTTTACCTTTGACTTTAGCCTTTTTCTTCTTCTTCTCTTTCTCTTCCCCAATATCCACGTCAGGTTCTTCCCCCAATGTCTCTTCACCACTACTGCTTGCTGCTGGCTCTGTCCCACCGGAGGCTCCTTCTTGAGCATCTTTGACCCGTTGTTGACGGCGAGCATCATTTTGCACTGCCCTGTCCACCATATTGTCTCTTCTCTTCATCTGGACTAGAATCTCAGCGTCACACTCGTCTGCATAATCCTCTAATTTCACCTTTTTCATATCCGATAACAAAGTCTTTCGTCGTACCTCAGCCAACTCCGCTCGTAGCCGGGCAATCTCCTCACTGCCTTCATACCCTTCCAGCCTTGACTTCTCTGCCTCCAGTTCCTCACGTAAGGACTGAATCACATTGCTGGTAGCCACACGCGCTCTCTCGTCATCAAACTGTCCTACCATTGGTGAGTCTCGAACCATACCTCCTGACGCGCCATTCTTTGAGCTTGGAACATAGCCACCACCTCCCTCTGTATGAGGGTAATCTGGTGATCCAAATCCACGTCCAATAGTGGTTGTAGGTCTACCCAGACCTGGCTTCTTCTTCGAATCCACTCCTGAGGCGCCGTTTCCACCCTGCACGACACCTCCACCCGCATCCGGACTGCCACGTAATCCTTCTCTGCAATCCGTATTGTCGTCTTGAATTGACAGCCCTGCACAAGCCCTACATAACTTGCTCTGAGGGTTTGATCGTCCATCGTAATGTTTAGCACACGACTCACAGACGGGCATCACACGTGCTTTTGTTATTGTTTTCACTCTTAGTACCACGTTTCACTCAAGATGGCGCCCAGGTAGTGCTAACGTTACCGGTACCACGCTCGCCAAAACCCTCGTAATAATCCAAATATCCTCCTTCTTCTTCTCAATTCTTCAGACTCAGACCACCAAACCTTCCTATAGGTCCACGTCGCTTTTCTTACGAATTTCCACCTTAATTCAGGCTACAGAAATTAATTTCCACGCTGGCGACTGCTCTCCTCGAGTCTCTATCACAATATGGCCACCTCTCACACGAACAAGGCGGAAGCCAGACCCCGCGCATGCGCGCTGGCTATGTTACCCGGCGGTTCCCGCCACTCTTATCGTCTCTTGATTATACCCAGGTAACCCCTGTTGGTTTCCTGGCACATCTTTAGTTACTCTCTACTCTAAGTACTTCTCTCACAATGTCAATATTAAATACTTAGATGTAAAATAACTAGTTTTCAGGACCCAAATTTGCCTTCCCGACCTCTAGCGGGTATTATACCAGCCAGTAGAATTTTCTTTTTGTCATGCTGATCAATCGCCATGAACAAATCCGCTAGGGAAGACCCAGCTTCCCAAGCTCGACCACAGACCTTAGCGTGATCCGGATCACTCAACCCACTGATGAACCTTACAAATAAGGATTCTATATAATATTCGGCATCCCTACTCCATTCTGGTCTAGCTTGCCGCAACAATCGCTGCAATTCTAGCCCATATATCTTGGCAGATTCCTTAGGTTTCTGCGTTCTCCTCTGAAACAGAGTCCAGTGATCTACTGTCACCATTTTCCCAAAAGTATAACAAGCTAATACTTCCAGTTGGTCGTATGTAGCATCCGGCCCGTAAGTGTCTCTCCACTCTTCGACCACTATTTTCCCCGGGCGATCACTCAACCATATCACAAAAGCTCCCAAGAATTCATCCTTGCTCCAGCAATTGTACTTACAATCATCTAATAGTGATTGATATTCCTCCTTCCAGGGACGCAAACCCCTGTAAGGTTTAGTAACCCGCGCGGTTCTCTTAGCGGCATAATTAGGATGCACTAATTGACCTGACATGCATCTACTCCAAGCCAACAGGTCTGTACTGTCTTGACCTCGGCTAGAGCAATCTAACCCCAAATTGCCTATGGCAGGGTCTCGATTATGTAATCAATGTTCCGCCAGGGTCATTGTGACCCGCCGGTTCAAAGGAACCTTTTTCTTACGTGCATCGTCAGAAGATTTATCTGAATCTGATTCTGTACCCTCATCAAAGCGTGGACCTTGATAGCCGGACAATCCCTGAGTGCTTTTAGGCACCGGATTTGACCTTCCCTTTGCTTCTTGTTGGGACCCTTTATTCACACCATCCCTCGGCCTGTTCCCAGGGTCCCTATTGACCCCTATGTGTGTTTTAGCGGCCAGCGGTGGATATGAATAAGTTGTATCCGGGCAATATTTATAATTGCCCTTGCTATCATAATCCCCCGGATTGCCATATTGAGCCGGGTCATCCCCCGAAAAGGGATTCAATGAGCCATAACTATGGTTCACCACTTCATCTCGAAATTAATTTCTATAATGTCGAGACACTTCCTCCTCTGGGGATATTTCCCTGTTAACTTGACCAATAATGTCCTGGTTCACTGGTTCCCGTTCAAGAGAGCGCCCGGTAACATGCACTCTCCTTGAATCCTTCCCTCTGCTTCTATACCTAGAGTCTTCCACATTCCTCAATCCATTGTTATTAATAAATGGATCAAACTGAGGTAATGCTTCCCCCTTACTACCAGTAAGCGTGTTGTCTAGAACAGTTTCCGGCATGTCCGCTGGAATCTGTTCCTTTCCAACCTCCACCCCCTGCTGTTCTATTGCCTTTGTCAATTCAACCTGCAGGAGAGTTTTCCTGGCTTCCAGGGAACAGACTGCTTCAACCTGAGCTTTCCGTTTCCTTTCCAACTCTTCAGTTTCTTCCAGGATTTGAGTTCTGGTGGATTCATTATCCTTGACCAACCGGTCTCTGCCCTTCTCGAGCTCCTCTGTCCCCTGCTTCAGGACATACAACTCTCTGGTGTATTGTTTCAACTCCTTCTCATACTTCTCCTTAAGAGACTCAGAGTGTTCATTCTCTTTCCGGTTCTCAACAATCCGTGCCTGAATCTTTTGAAATTCATGCAATTCCTGAGCCACCTTCTTTTTCATGTATTGGTTGTCCTCTATCAACCGTTCCCTCTCCTCCAACAGAGCACCTTTTGCTCTCTGATTCTCAGAGAGGATCTCATCCCTTTCTTTTACTAGGGATGTCAATTCCTCAGGCAATGCAGCATACTGATCCTCCAATGACTGTCTGTCCAATCGGACATTCTCCCAGTAGAGTTCATCCTCTTCCTGAGCTAACTGCTGGTCATATTCCCTCTGGAATTTCTCATCCCCTACATAGGGGCTCACCCAGGAAAGATCCTGGACTTTCCTCTTCTTCTGCTCTGGCTTCAAGCCCTCCACAGGGTCCACCCCTGCCGTCTCCAGGCGGGTTGATTCCAACTCCCCCTCACTCAGCTCTGTGCCTGAGCCTCCCGGGCTACCACCTGTAGCCATTATCACCACTTAAAGACTTCCTGTTCAGTATAACCCGAACATATTCCCGAACAATTAATTTGTTCTGCTACCTTTGCTGCTACTGGTCACGGCACCAGTGTAGTGGTTCGTAGTTATTCTAGTTTAAGGAACAACGATCACGGCAGTTTCCAGGTGCGAGAATATCAGTCTTTATTATAAAAACAACTTCGGTTCCTTCACAAGGGAACAATCAGTGTAAAATCAATACACACAGGTAATCAGGTTTCTCTATGGATATAGGAAACGGTCAGTATAGTCTTAGTATACAACGCTGTCCGCACGGTTGGACATAGTGAAGTCTGTCGTCAGTCGGGCCTGCACTGACTGCCTTCCAGGTAAACACATGGGTCTTATATAATCACTGGCTCTTAGGTCACGTGGCCAGGTGGGTGGGTCGGCAGCCCACCTGAGAGCGGCACACGGTTACCTGGAGAGGACCTGCGCCCTCTCCCGGGAACTGTGTGCACTAGCTCCAGGTAGAGAAGCCGAGTAAACAGACGTTACCCGGAAATACCGTATATGAGATTAATATGTAATATCATGCCCCTACATATATATATATATATATATATACATATATATATATATATATATTTATATATATATATATATATATATATATATATATATATATATATATGCATATATGAGCTGTACTTGTACTCACCATCTAGGTCGTACTAGTATAATGGCATGCCCGACAGCATCAGTGCATCTAAGAATTTACATAATCTCAATCTACATACTGGCAAGTTTATGAACTACAATCATTTCTAATGATTCAGATATCTTGCATTGAACATGACGTATTAAAAAATACTGCTATGGGGACCCAGAAAATTCCATTTCTGAATTTTCTGTTATATTTGCTGATAAAAATAAACATGCAATGTAGTAGCAAAAACACTAATCTATCCCTCTACGGTTTGGTTTTATCTATTCATGGAATGATAAGGTCATAGGGTAACTCGCCAGTGCTCCATTGGTCCATCATGCTAACTTTGCATATACCTTCTTCATATATATCCTTTAAAGTAAAGTTTCAGGTTGATCAGCCACCTTTTGACAGAGATGAAGTAGGCCCAGTACATTGGTAGTGGATGATAGCAAGACCAATGAGAATGGCTGCTCATGCAACAGGTCCCCCTGTGTATAGGGTGTTTACCCCTGAATTGAAATAATAAGTCTACAAAAATGTTGGGCCTATCACTAGAAAGAGAAACATCTAGAATACGATGCAAAAAAAGCATATTGATATCTGCTCTAGATCCAGCACTATTAGGCAGAACCTGAGAAATCCTCACCATACACTTAAGTAGAGAAAAGTGCTCGTTGGTGACCATGGGGAGGGTGAGTACCTGTAGCAATGAGGCCGTGAGAAGGACTGTTTCTCTCCACTCACTTTAATGGTCCAGTAACTCTTTAATAATCACCGTAGAATAAAAAAAAATCCAATGGGACATTAAAGCCATGACATTACACGATAGACCTATGGGTCTATATTGGTATTTAGGGACTTTGTAAATATTCTGTTTCACCCCACATCCAGGGAGTCCAATATTGAACCAAGGATATGTCCTTTATAACCTAATTTCCGTTCTTAGCCAGAGGCGAAGGAAGCAAATCTTCATTGGGAGAGCCCATGGGGGCCCACTCCATCCAGTTTTTGAGCATCAGCTTTCATACATGATTGCGCATATACACGCTTATATAGGAGTTATATAGAAAAGTAGTATTTGAGCCCTCATTAATTCTGATTAGGGGCCAAGACCCCTGTACCCTACTTTTTGTGGGAGAGGAAATAGTTGGCAATTATGTGTATTTAAGTATAGCGGGGGGGGGGGCAAAACATATTCAGGCTCCCCCTTCTCTGTGACTGGGCGGCCCGGGCCCCCCTGGCCCCCCCCCCCTTTTCCTACGCCACTGTTAACAATATGATCTCACATGCAATAACTTTTTAAGAGCTAAGATGCTGTATTTCAAGATGTGTCTTAACCCCTGATAATGGTGATTTTCTCATGTGAATACAAAATGCTCAATGCTATTTTCTATTAGCAGATATACTTAAAATAATTCTAAAATAGGGGGGCAAAAATCCCCTTTGCACCCCAGGAATATCAAAACAATTCTTTTAAGCTATAAGCCAAGGATTCAGGATAACAGAAGACATCTCCAATTCAGAGACCCCACAAATAGGCCCAGTCAGTGCAGTGACTGCTGTTTGCAAGATTATACTCAGAATGACTACCACTATGTTATCAAAAGTAGGATTTTTCTGGCAACTCAATGGATGGGCTGATAGCCCAGAGCCCCGTCTTACCGGAGGTGTCAGAATATTTATTATATTCAATTTATTTCGAACAAAGCCGGGAATAATACTTAAGTGGAGTAAAGAAACGGCCGTTTTCGCGGCCTTCAGCGGTACAGGTATATACCCTACAGAGTACACGAGAACCTGACATAAAATTTTTGAGTCAGATAAAACAATATAAGTGTTGACTGAGTTGTAAATTATATGTATGAGGGGTCGTTATACTAGGCCTTCTATATGATACTGGTATCTCAAGTGTTTCTGCTTGAATGATATCTCCCTTTTCAAGAACAGCAACAAAGGCATTTGAGTACCACTAAAATGCCCAGGAATCTCTTGTGCATGTAGAGGTCCTTGTAAAAAACGAGCTGTAGATTTTCACACGTTTACCCACACTATGCCACCAAATTGGGTAATTGGTTATGGCCCTAATTCTGTATCCCCTTTATGTGAGAGCATCTTTCTCAATGTCTTTGATACATGTATAGCTGAACGCAGTATGTCCATATGGTCTTGAATGTGTTCTACATTGTAAACCTTTGTTCCCTTTTGACACCCCCATCGCCAAACCATGGTGGCGGGGAGGGGGGTTAAGAAACACCCAATCCAACAATCGGAATACCCAGGCAAAAGCAGCCTTGACACAAAACTCTGAAAACTTTAGATTAAGATGAGTATCTTTCAAAGTATTACCAACATATTTTAGAAAGAATTTGTTGATGGGATTGGCCCATCTGGAATCTTAGTGGTATCCTTGGACAAAAAGGACCAAAACCCAGATATGGGCAAACCCAAATGGCCTGTATCTGAAGGGTGATGAACACTGCTGCCAGGACATGTAAACTAACGGGCAAAAGTCTTTATCTTTACGCCAGTATGACTGAGGACATGTGATAACGTGTGACAATTAATCAATGTCAAATGTACATTGTATTTCTTGATGCTGCTTATCTCTGAGACCTTTCCCAATGATGTGCAGGCCTGGACAATCGGTAATAGATAAGGGGGAAGGTGGACAATACACGTGCACTGTTAGAAGTAAGTAGTGTTCCTGTACAGCAAATACTGGGGGCAACTTTGGTTCCAGCAGATTGTGCTGTAGACAGCAAGTCAGCTTATGTATATGTACAGCACATATATGTACTTGGTTACAGCGAGGTATCTGTAACCACAGTAAACCCCTCATTGTAACCGAATGTCCTCCAACGTACATCACCCCTTATATATGTCTGTCATATGTTCACACACAGAATATCCAAGGGAGTTATATGTGTGTTATATGTGTCCGTCGAGTTAGTGTATATGTGTCTGCCAACTCTAGATCTCTTTGTGAAAGCTTAAAGACATGCTTTATCATTGATTGATAAAGAGAATGAATATCTGAAAATCATTTCATGCAATAAAATATAATTAGGTAAATCGTTTTTAAATCAAATTAATGAGGTTTGAAAAAATTATGTAAGAATATTTTGACAATTTTTTTTTTTCTATGTTTCTTTAGTTAAGAAATATTAGCTTGTAGTGAAATAAGCCTGGCTTGCTGTACGAACATTACACTGTATACTGTTATACACAAATATTTGTTGCAAACCATGTACAAACCTTGGCTAACATTTGGAAAACGTGCTTTGTTAGATGTGTGTACTCTGGTCTATAACCCCCCCCCCCTCCTCCGTACTACAGGCTGGAAAATCGCATTGCTGTATGAAAGCTGGAGTTATTTTGGGTGTGCAATCCACCAGTGGTATGTTGCACAGCAAAGTTATAACGATATCATCAAAGATCGTTGTGTTAAACAAAACTGACGATGATCATGCTATCTTTAAAAGCAATTGTGATTATAGTATTCCCTAAGATAGATATGCCATTTAGTGAGAAATAAACTTGCAGCTATTACTTAAAGGGGATCGTTATTATAGCATTTCTAAAGGAGAAATCGTTAAGATTTGCCGTGCAAAAGCTGTGGGGTCTTTACACTACAAATCAGTCTTTAGACTACAAATTGATACCAATTTGCTGCGTAAAGACACACGGGTCTTTACACTATAAATGTGTCTTTAAAGCAAGAATGTCTTTACGCTACAAATGTCTTTAGACCACAAATGTCTTTACACTACAAATGTCTAAAGGCTACAAACAAACTGGGCTTAAAAATCGGTCAGTCTTTACGCAACAAATCCTATACAGGGGCGTGGCAAGCAGTTTCAAAGTAGAGGGGACTGAGGGGTATTTTGACCGTTTTTGACCCCTTTTAACTTGACTTTTTTGGTTTGACCTCTTTTTGGGGTTGGTCAAAAGTGGGGAGGACATGTCCCCACCCTCCCCCCCAGTTGCCACGCCCCTGCCTATATAGTAGTGTCAGGAACCAAAATGGGCTTATAGATCAGTCAGTCTTTAGGCAACAAACCCTATATAGTGGGCTATGGAACCAAACTAGGCTTAAAAATATGTCAGTCTTTACGCAACAAACCCTCTATAGTGGTCTATAGTACCAAACTGGGCTTAAAAATCAGTCAGCCTTTATGCAACAAATCTTATATTGTGGTGTCAGGTACCAAACTGGGCTCAAAGATCAGCCAGTCTTTACGCAACAAATCCTATATAGTGGTCTCAGGTATCAAACTGGGCATCGAAATCGGTCAGTCTTTGTGTAAAGACTGACCGATTTTTAAGCCCAGTTTGGTTCCTGAGACCACTATATAGGGTTTGTCGCGTAAAGACTGATAGATTTTTAAGCCCAGTTTTGCACCATAGACCATTATATAGGGTTTGTTGCCTCAAGACTGACTCATCTTTGATCAGATTGGTACCATAGACCACTTTATAGGGTTTGTTGCATGAAGACGGACTGATCTATAAGCCCCTTTTGGTTCCTGAGACCACTATATATACGATTTGTTGTGTGAACTTAAGCTGCAAGAAACTCACCCCTGCCCCATGGGGGGCAAGGGCTGAGGACCACTCTCCCTTTTATGATGTAACAGCAGAGGACAGGTGAAAATCTGATTTTTAGACATCCTACTGATTCTTTTCCCTGAGGACCACTCTCCTTTTTATAATGTAAAAGCAGAGGTCAGGTGAAAATCGGATTCATAGACATCCTACTGTGATAACAGGCTTAGCGCTCTTTCTTCTAAGAGTCGGCTAAACCAGCAGGTATCCAGTTGTATTTAATAGAGTAGCGGCCAAGAGCCCAGATTTGAAATCTACCCCTAGTTGAAAAAGCTGATTCTGACATATATTGAAGCATTTTTCATGGGTTTTCAGAATATGGAGGTTGCACCCGTCGAAAGTGGTGCGAACACTGCTATTTTGGACGGTTTCCATGGCAACCATGATATTTTTCTGAGATTTAAAAAAATTAACTCTTTTCTCCATATTTTTCAAACCACTAGAGCTACAGTGGTGAAATTTTGCAATGAGACAGGTATCTGGGCCTACTATCCTGAAAATCAACATTCATGACCTTGGCCAAGTTCAAGGTCACCAGATTTGACCTTGAACATGTAGAAAATCACCAAAATACTGATATGTCTATGTTTCAACTCTTGTCAACATTCAGAAAATGGCAATTCTCACCATCTTAGGCTTCATATAGTAGAAGGACATCCTTGCTGTACTAGATAGTTCATTAAAATGGGATATAGATGAACTGTTGCCATGGTAACAGTCAAGGTATATAAGGGAGCTGGAAAACTACCATTCACTCACTCACTCTTTTCTCTACACACACCACCATAAGCAGAAGACAACCGTGTAAGCTACAGCTACCCAAGAAGACGAGGAGGAGCGGTCGTTTAGTGTCTTCTCTTGCTACTGAAGATGGTGCTACCACCGCAACCTCTTGGACTTATGACCTTCGCGGTGTAGCGAGTACTAGCGGTGGTAGTACTAGTGGTGGTAGTAGTAGTAGTACTAGTAGTGTTACTACACCTGCTGCTGCTGCTGCTGCACCTGCTACGCATGCTGCTGCTACGCATGCTACTACTGCTACGACACGGACCACTACTGCACATGCCCCTCTTACCACTGCTGCACCTACTGCTGCTGCGTCGCTTGCTGCTATGGCTGCGGCGGTCGCTGCTGCACATGCTACTTGTGCCGCAGGTACACCTGCTGCTGCTGCTGCTGCTACTGCTGCTGCTGCTACTACTACTGCTGCTCCTGCTGCTGATGATGAGGACGGCACTACGGTTGACGGTGGGTCTCATTCATATCCTTACTGGTCGCCTAAGTTTTAAGCCCCGCTGCTGCTACTGCTACATCAGCAGAGCTTGGTTGTGTGTCTAGATAGATTGCAAGCAAGTTCCCTCTCTACCTAAACACTTTTTTCACTAAGGGAATTCTGAAAGTACACATCAGACATGTCAGAGGACCTTTGATTTCTTTAACAAGGAGCGCTCTGAATATTCACATCAGCAGGGCTTGCTTGTGTGTCTAGATAGATTGGAAGAAGTTCCCTCTCAACTTAAACACTTTTTTTTCACCAATGCTGCGTCGGTTGTTGCTATGGCTGCGGCGGTCACTGCTGCACATGCTACTTGTGCCGCAGGTACACCTGCTGCTGCTGCTGCTGCTGCTGCTGCTGCTGCTGCTACTACTACTGCTGCTCCTGCTGCTGATGATGAGGACGGCACTACGGTTGACGGTGGGTCTCATTCATATCCTTACTGGTCGCCTAAGTTTTAAGCCCCGCTGCTGCTACTGCTACATCAGCAGAGCTTGGTTGTGTGTCTAGATAGATTGCAAGCAAGTTCCCTCTCTACCTAAACACTTTTTACACTAAGGGAATTCTGAAAGTACACATCAGACATGTCAGAGGACCTTTGATTTCTTTAACAAGGAGCGCTCTGAATATTCACATCAGTGACGTTGCTGGTGCTTTCTGTCACACCTCTGACTCAACAACACACGCCGACGCCATGGACTAGCAGCAACTAGGACTATTACTGCTCCTGTTGCTACACAGACTGTACAGAGGAGGGAGGTGAGTGACTATTATCGACACCATCCAGCGCTCATTGAATAGTTCAACATGACACATATGACATTGTCAGAGACTGTTCCTGAGCTGTCCGTCTTCTATCTACCTCAGGAGTGCCTGGTGAGTAATGAGGCGTGTCTGCTGGACTGGTGGTTGGATGGTCAGTCAGAGCACTCCAGAGAGTCTGACTCCCTCCCGGTACTCCTTTTAGCAGTGTCTTGAGTCAGTACGATGTTCGATGTGATATAGTCAGTTTTAGCGATGTTCTGGTGTGTCGACATCCTGGATGGTATTTCCTTGGTCATGGTTGAGTGCCTTGCATAGATTAGCCTCAGTAAGGCTACATTTCTAAAAAAAGAACACTTGCTCAATTACACTATGTACGGTCTAGAATATGGTTAAAAATATATGTTTATAGATGTAAATATATTTGAACAAAGACATAAAAAAAATGTGAAAAAAGTTTAAAAAAAAAGTTTTTATATCTCATTTGCGTAATTAAAACCCATTCCTCTTGTTAGCAATAAGGATGTCATTCGATTCATTGATTTTGTTTACAACAAAAACAACAAGTCCAAGTACAGTCAGTCAACCGAGATCTTTCCTTCCTTCTCTCTCACAGGTAAGACGTTTATATTGTTAAATGAGAATATGTGTACTTGTGGTTGTTTTATCATTCATTTTGTATTTTGAATATTAATAACAGTAGTCAACCCATCTCTTTGAGACCTAGCAGTAGTGTTAAAGGAGAATACGTGTATTTGTGTCTGTTTTACATACGAGTAGCATTAAGAGACCCACCTCCCCCCTCGAGGGTGGAGGTGGTTCTCTTAAATTAAAATTACTACTAACACCCTAAGAGATCTCTCTCCTCCCCAGAGTGCCCCCCTCCCCCCTACCCACCCCCAGAGCGCCCCCCTCCCCCCCCCTATGCACCCCCCTACCAAAATGGAAGTCTCTGATTGGTTGATCTATAGGTCATGTGACCAAAGGGGGTGGTCTATTTTCCAAATAAGGAGTGCTTCCAGTCACATGACCAAAAGGGGGCGTGGTCTATTATGCAAATGAGGGGGTGATGTGACCCAATGGAGGTCTCTGATTGGCTGGTACAGGTCACGTGACCAAAAGGGGGGTGTGGTCTTTTATGCAAATGAGGGGGGTGTGGTCTATTATGCAAATGAGGGGGTGACGTGACCCAATGGAGGCCTCTGATTGGCTGGTACAGGTCAAGTGACCAATTTGAATTTCCCGCCCAAATGGTGGCCTCTGATTGGCTGAATAAGAATTTGCCACAAAAAGGGAGCTCTCTGATTGGCTGCATGTCCAGTGAGTAAAACCTTGTACTGTGTATAGTCCCGTTCCGATACATATTATACTACTTATATATATAGGGCTTGTTGCATGAAGACTGACAGATTGTTCAGCCCAGTTTGATACCTGAGACCACTATATATAGGATTTGTTACATAATAAAATGGCTGATCTTTGAGCCGAGTTTGGTACCTGAGACCACTATATAGGGTTTGTTGCCTAAAGACTGACTGATCCATAAGCCCCTTTTGGTTCCTGAGACCACTATATAGGATTCGTTGCATAAAGACTGATAGAATTTTGTGCCCAGTTTGGTACCCGAGATCACTATGTAGGATTTGTAGCATAAAGACTGGCTGATCTTTAAGTGCAGTTTGGCTATAAAGAGCACTATATAGGGTTTGTTGTGTAAAGACTGACAGATTTTTAAGCCCAGTTTGGTTCCTGAGACCACTTTACCGGATTTGTTGCGTAAAGGCTGATAGTTTTTTAAGCCCAGTTTTGTACCATAGACTTTTTGCCTAAAGACTGAGACCACTATATAGGATTTGTTGCATAAAGACTGACTCATCTTTGATCAGTTTGGTACCATAGACCACTTTATAGGGTTTGTTGCATAAAGACTCACTGATCTTTAAGTTGATTTCAGTTCCTGAGACCACAATGTAGGATTTGTTGCGTACAGACTGACAGATTTTTGTGCCCAGTTTGTTTGTAGCCTTAAGACATTTGTAGCGTAAAGACATTTGTGGTCTAAAGACATTTGTAGCGTAAAGACATTTGTGCTTTAAAGACACATTTGTAGTGTAAAGACCTGTGGTGTGTCTTCACGCAACAAATTGGTATCAATTTGTAGTCTGACGACTGATTTGTAGTGTAAAGACCTTACAAAAGGTCCCTGGACAATTCAGCCATATATAACAGTTATATATAACAGGTGGCGGCCAACTATGTGGCGGAACAGTGTGCTCAGGTGCTTGCCAAGATAAACGAACCCCCAATGTTCAACAGACTCCACTCACTGTGGAAAACGGCCAATGACACAGCACACAAGGCTGGCGCCACAATCCAGGATGTTAAAGACTTTCATGCTTGGCGCTCCAATGCCGTACGGGCCTACATTCAAAAGTCGGCCTCTAAGAACATTGCCAGCACACTGGGTAATGCCCTAAAATCCGCTTAAAAGCGAAATATAAAACTTTCAGTATTTTTGGCATTTTTTATAATTTTTTTCTATGTTCACTATCACCTATGATATAAAGACATTCTCTAAGATGTAAATGTGATTATAAGGTTATCAAATACCTATACTCAATACCATGTACTTATAAATCATACAGGTGTACAATATTTCAGTTGACCTTCATGAATCAAAGAGGTATCATTTCAATATTGTATAACACATATAATTCGTCCGATTAAAACATTGTTGTTAAATTAACTCTCCTCTTGTCTGTTTTGTGGGGTGTCTATCAATGACAAGTAATAATATATGAATGGTCGTATGAAAGGATTAGTTAGTGATTCACAAGGTCTTAAGTTGTATGTTACTCATAATACTTTTTGCTGCCAAGTATGCACTAAAGTACGAATTGGCCTTGGGAAACACCTAGATAGGACTGGTCATATCTTCATAGAGGTAGGTACGACTGATTAGTCATATCTGACACTATTCACGACCAATACCCCCGGCCCAATTCCCCGCATATACCTATTGTTTTCTTTTTGGGCGTAAATACAAATGATTGGTCGTAGATGGTCCTGTTTTCCTAATCAAAAAAAGATCAAGGGGCAGGGTAAAAGGTCTCTGTTAATTCAGATTGTGAAATGATAAAATGTCATTCGTAGCTTACTCATAGTTTAAAGACCAATCGGAATTTCTAGTCGTGACCTGGTCTGAAACAGTTTAAATCATTCTCATTTACCACATAGGGTCCCCTTTACAAGCAATACAAGATAGGAATGCAGTCAAGAATATTTTACGATCAAGTGCCTCTTGTGACACACTTTAAAAAAAAATCTCTCTGTTCTGAAACACCCTACAGGACATGTAGTGAGCATTGATCCATTTTTGCTACCCCAGCTGTAAAACCATCTGTGCAGCGGCTCAATAATATGTTGGCTGTGTTATCCACTTTTAGGGTAGATTCACCCAAAGGCTGCCACACACCTTAAGTCGGACACTTTTAGCATAAAAAAATCATAACATATAGTAAGTTTTATGCCCTATATGTGAATATCATTATTATAATTAAGATGTTCTTCATACCAATAAAGAAAATGGCATATATGTACAATTAAGTATTATGTGTGCATATTAAGGTACTGATTTAAGCCTGTTTCATGATGAGGGACTAATGCCTCATTTGTAGAATTACATGGTAACCCATGTCGGACAGGTTTGTTGTAATGCTAAGTTTTGCCATACCATATATACCCAGGCAATAAAACCAAACTAGGACCAAAATGTTTGTGTATTCCGAAGTATGGTATAGCAAAATTAAGATAATAATTTCCAGAAAAAAATACTTACAGACCTTTTAAAGATATGATCGAATTTCTCCAAGAGACGGACACCACTGTCCATCATGTTTTCCCTTTACAGTAGTATAGTATGTATCGGGATGGGACTATAGCTCAGCTACTAGAATGGTCAAAACGACAAGAGACCAATCACAGGCCTCCATTTAGTCACGTGACCGGAAGTGACCTACTTAATCGAGCTCTCAGCCAACCAGAGGCCAGCATTTGGTTACCATGGTAACGTGACCTACTTAATCAACCAATCACAGGCCTCCCTTTTGGCGGGAAATTCAAAAGGGACCGGAAGTGACCTATTTAAGGGTGACCTTGACTTAGTTACATAACCGGAAGTGACTTTACATCGGGCACCACAAAAATGGAGAATCTAGAGAAAAACACAAAGCAAAGCCTAGAATCCATCAAGAAGGAGATGAAGGATTACAAACAGAATTGTGACAAAAAAATCGAGGACATTTCAAAGAAGTTTATGTTAGAATTAGACAAGCAGAAGAAGGAAGCTGCCGGGAAGCTAGAAGAAATCCAGTCTAGAGCCCAAGTCCCACCACCCAACCTTCCCCAAGGCCAGAGAAAACTGTACTCTGACCCAGTAAAGTACGGAGAAAAACAAGTCAATGAGCACACAGTGCACATATCACCTGACCTAGATAGGAACCTCGTGATTACAGGAATCCCCTTTGACCGACGAAAAAACCTGGCCTTAATCCCATACAACATCTGCAGGGAAATAGGCATAAGGCTATCTAGAGCTGATGTAATCTCAGTCACCAGGGTAGGAACCTCTGAGGACAGAGAGCAACACATCCTGGTGTATGTCTCAAACCTGCACATCCATAGACTCATTATGAGAAAAAAGTTCAAATTGAAAACAACAGAGGCAGGCAGAAGGGTCTTTGTTGAACCAGACGAGCCAATTGTCTACACCAACGCCAGGAAGCTACTAAGACAAGTAGCAGCCAGGCAAATAGAGGCAGGGGCCAAAGTTAAAATAGAGTTTAATTCTGTGGAAATAAACGGGGAAACATACAACATTGATGCCATAGACAACATCCCAAAGGAACTTCTTCCCCAACCAGGTACTGGGAAAGGGAAAAGGAAAGCTACAGCGGGGGTCCAAGACAAAAACCAGCCAAAAAAACAGAAGAAAGAGGTCCGAATCAAGGACACGCCAGCAGGAATAGTTTTCCAAGGCAGCTCAGCGTTTCTCTCAAATTTCTACCCCAGCAGCGTCTCATACACCATCAAAATAGAGGGAAAACCTGACTCCACAAAAGTCTACACCTCAAATGAGCAGGCGTATTAACATTTCACCCAGCACACGCTGTGTTAATTTTCCCAGTTAGAACACCCAAATGTATAAGATGTTTCTGCATGTGAGGTGAATGGCGCAGACAAGCTGCCTTTGTTTGAGTTGCTTGATCCATTTTTTTGGATTTCTCGTCCGACATACTGCCAGATATTAGGAAATGGGTGTAATGAGCTCGACAGGTGTTAGCATATGGGTCTTGTAGTTGAATATTTTTTCTTTTCACAAGAGACGTATAAACCGTATTCTCAGCGGTGGTATACCAGTAGAAGGAATCAAAAGTAGTACACCGCAGCTACATCTGTATTATAATAGTGCCCTTGTTAGGCTGTGGGAACGCTTTTTTTTCCTTTTTTACTTAATAATATTATAATAATAATAACAATAATGATAGCTCACCATTGCTAACATACGTACAGGATAGTGTTTTTTCTAGTTAGACCGACATGAACACCGAGGTCTAAGGGTGCTAGCATGTAGAAGGCTCCCATGTTATGAAATGGTAATTCCATACCCTCTACATGGATCATTTTGTGTGTGAAGGTGTATACTCCGTTTTCTTGTATGACGGGTGAGGATGGTGTGTCTTGGACAGCAGCAGCATCAGTAGCAGCAGCATCAGTATCCGTAGCAGCAGCAGCAGCAGCAGTAGCAGCAGCAGTAGCAACAGCAGTAGCAGCAGCAGTAACAGCAGCAGCAGCAGCAGCAGTATCGACATCTCCAGCAAGATTAGTGGTAGTCAAAGCTTGTGAAGCTGTAGGGGTGGCAGCAACAGCGACTTCAGGCCTATGTTCCATAGCAGTGGCTTCTGCAGCAGCGATGTAAGCAGTAGACGCTATAGCAGCAGCAGCTGCGGCCCTACCCAGTGGGCACACCTCACAAAAGCAGCACTCAATAAGCGCTTATTAAGCCCTACAGAGAATATGCAGAGCTAAATAAGCGCTTAATAAGTGGTCTGTGCCCACTGGTTAGTGGCAATAACAGAAGCAGTGTGAACAGTCTCAGATAAAGACATGTTAATTACAGACTGTCGCACGAACTGTGCTTGCATCATGATGTTGCTTGTTGTAGTGGTGGTGGTGATGAGGGCGGTCGTCGCCGTGATAGTAGAAGATGAGTGTGAATGAAACCGGTTTTCACTCTCTCTCTTGTATAGTGTTTCCTGAGATAAGCCTCTTTACAGCTGTCTCAACTCGAAGGGGTTGAAAGAGAGCTAATCCCGTTGTCAGAAGGGTCAGCGCTTAGGGGGTGTATGTTTCAAGGTGGAATTACTGGAAAGGACAACTTAATTTACTATTTCTCAACATTAAACACAGATCTTTCATATTTCTTGCAGATTAGGGTAGGTTTATGTTTACATTTTGTGTTTATCTAACACAAAATTTATAAGGAAATTTTCTATTGTGGTCTCTCTTGATTAGGGTGTTTTATTTTGCTCAATTTTGCGGTTATAAGGCTGCTATTTTGTTAAATATTTCCTTTGTGATAAGTGTCTTAAATTTGAGGTGATGTTCACACATGGTTACTATAGAAAACATAGCGAGTGCCCCCCTCCTCCATCAGGGCTTCACTTTTGATAAAGAACCGAGAGCTTACACACATACATGTATATGTATGGCACCCTACCGTTACAATGACGCGCCACACCCCCTTTTTCATTGGCTTTGATTATCTCTGTAGTTGTTTGATACAGCAGGGGCGTGGCAAGCAGTTTCAAAGTAGGGGGGACTGAGGGGTAAATTGACCCTTTTTGACCCCTTTTTACTTGACCTTTTTGGTCTGACCTTTTTTGGGGTTGGTCAAAAGTGGGGGGACATGTCCCCCCCGTCCCCCCCGGTTGCCACGCCCCTGTACAGGGCGCTACCTGTAAGACGACTTAAGTTGATTATCACAATCTTTACACACTTAAGCCTTCCTAATACAACACTCATCTCATTAAGTAGATAAGCCGATATGCTGGGTGGTGACAGTGGGGTAAAAAGGATCAAGCTGCAAACGAAATTAGCTCACATCTCAGATGTACAAAAGACAGATCTGTTCTCTTGGAAGAGTAGATCACAGCTCAGCTCTCTTCTTGGACACAAGAAGTAACACCATCATCACCACCTCACTCTACTGTCAGCAACGGATGGGACCTTCGCCACTGCTGGTACAACTTCTCTCACACTAACCGTCACAACCACCGTCACAGCCGGCACCACTACCACTCCCATGACCATCACCACCAATTGAATGAAGTAGATTTTACTCTTCTTTTTTCTTTATGAGCTTTTTATTTTATTTCACTCGCTAGAAATTATTATCATTATTTTTTTTTAATCTCTAAAACATGGCTTTCTGTTTTTTTTCTGCTGAAACTAAACTAATTTCTAAGCTATAATGTGGAAAAGTCCATCTGTCTATTTGTCTGAAACTAGAGAACTTCACATATTTCAAAATCACGCCTCTTTTGAGGCAGAGAGCACTTTCCTCATGAAAAAAATGATGGTGGAAGTAGGGAAGCGTGGCCTAAAGCTATGTTCAAAGAAACGTGTTTACTCTATTACCATGTGATGACTACTCTCAGTGCACCTGCTCGTTGGGCGTTTTATGAAACAAAAGAGTTTTTAAACTCGGTCAGAATAAGTGCCATGAAAAAATTTGACGACGATGTTGGATATCGGCTCCCACTCGTTGGGTGTGTGTGATTGCCGATCTTGACTCCTTTTCTAAATGTTTCAATGTTGTCACCTGTTATCCAGTCTATTGTAGTGGGACGCTGTACTATTTCTATAGAACCGGATTGGGTTATTTGATTGTGTTTACTGTGGCGTATCCAGGCCGCACTCCTGTCTGGTCTCCGGTATGTGATTACATAATCCGGCGCCTGAGGATTGGTGGAGTGTGACCTGGTCATATGCACCGAGTGGGGACCACCACGTGTCACCGAACTAGCCCAGGTAACGTGTCGGCCCGGAGAAACCGGTTTCAGGTTACCCAGAATTTGTCAAGTGTTTACGAGTAATGGAGTGGAGTTATATAATTTTCGGTATATAAAGCCCTGGGTCCTTCTACTCAGGGACTCAGTCTTGCTTTGCACTTTGGCCAGCTTGGATTCCTAGAACTCTGTTGTACTTTTCGGCCTAGTCCTGCTGCTGCTCCTACCTCGGTGACCCTGCGTCTTTCTCTGTTCCACCCTCTAGGGGAACAGAGGAGATAGATGCATTGGTAGATAACTCCGGGTCCCCCTCCCTCTGAGGAGTCCGGCCCATATGGAGTTTACCGGGATCTGAGAGAGCCTGGGACATTGGGGAATTATTGATTAGACTGTGAGCGTATCACTCCTGTATGTTCATGTAACACCTGTTGTTGGAAAGCATATTTTAATATCACTATCCGTCTGTATGATTACGAGCTGTATGTCAGAATGAATAAAGAGTAATTTCTTAACAACCTAGTTTCGAATCTGGAGTTTTTAATAGCTCATGCCTATCTTAGAATAGTCAACAGCAACACTGGTGCCGTGACCACTGTAGGTAAGTATAAAATTATATATAATATTTTTTTCTGAAATTTGGGAAAAGCTCTTGTTTATGTGTGAGCCAGAACTTATAGAGTTCAAGGATAGATATTATAGATTGCTTCTGTGTGGTGTGGAGATGTCAGATACAGAGACTCCTCCCTCTTCGGTGACTGTCCGAGAGGGGGAGGGAACGGGTCCTAGGCTACAGTCTAGGGTAAGGTTTAATGCTAGGCAGAGGATGCATACATTTAACCAGAGTAGGGAGATTGAACGTGTAGAGAGTGAGGAAACTCAGGAGGTGAGGTCTGAGGAAAGAGAAGACTCACAGCGGGACCCCCCGGCGAAGCGTCCAACTCTAGATCAGGTTGGGGATATGGAAGGATTGGTTCAGGTAGATGGCGACACATCTGGAGATGATGTGCAGCCTGGACAGGTAGGCATGGAAGATGCTGGTGAGGAGAGTGATTCCAGTGTTCCTAGACTGGAAGGGTTATCTGACGTACCAAAACAATGAGACCTTAGGCCGGTACCTACTGTGGAGTCAGTGGGAGTGACTCAAGAAGTAGTCAGGGAGAGTCAGGTGGGGATTGACTCCATCGAAGGGGACATTCCAGTGCCAACTCCTGAGAAGGAGGAGGGGGCAGCTGGGGTGACTCCTAACGGGGACAGGTTGTTTCCAGATCCTTTTAAACTGACGTTACCGGGATTTGAGGTTCCCCATTATGGATCCAGGGAAAGGTTTAGCCCGGATGACATAAAAACGCTCAGATTGAGAAATGAGCACGACCACAATACGGAGGGGATTAAGATAGAGGAAGAATCCCTAAGGAAGTTGAAGGAAGAAAGGGATGCTTTTGAAAAAAGTTTTCTGGCAGATAGATCAGGAAAGATTGGGGAGCATGCAGCTCAACTCAAGAATCTAGAGCAGATTTCTGTCAATGTGGGACTACTCGAGGGTAAAGAGGGTAGATTGAAGACCCAAACTGAGAGGCTAGTAACTGAGAATAAAGAGATTAGTTCTGAGATTCTGGCAAGGCAGATACGGGTAGCTGAGTTTGATGAGTTAATCAAGAAACAGAGTAGCAAGCTGGGGGAGCTGGAGTAGCTTGCTCAGCAGGCCGAGGGTTTCTTGATGAGGAAGCTAGAACCGGAATCTGTGGCTAGAAAGGAGGTCCATGTCAGTGTGCCACAAGAGGTGTCTAGGGATGAGACCTTTGTGACCGCTGAAGACCCCTCCATTTCGGCCAGTGGAGGAGGTTGTGAAAACACCTCCCGCTGAGGTGCTGGATGACTCCATGATGATATATACAGAGGATATGTTATCTAGTGTGAGTGGGCACTCATCAATGCAGGGCAGTAATATGGATAAGGATGATGAGTTCATGACAGAGTTATGTGGTAAGATTGAGAAGATGTTTCAGAGGAAGTTGCAATGTTTTCTCGAGGAAACAGAGTCAGTGCAAGAGGGGAATGACACTAAGGGAGTGAAGGAAGATAACTCTGCAGCTAAGGCTGCAGGAGTGAGTTCTTTTGAGGGACCAGGTAATCCTGCTCCAGCTCCCGGTGGGCATTCTACCCCTGCTCCAGGGATTAGGCATGTGAATACAGTACCTGTGAATGTGTCTGCTGTGGGCAGAGGGGGTTTGTCCGGGGTGACAAACACTAATGCTGGAGCACAGAGACAGGGAAACCCTGCAGCACCCAATGCATCCTATGGTGGATGGGGTAATGATGGGCCAGACAACTGTTATGGCAATGCTAGACCTATGTTTAATGTACCACCTCCTCCTTTACCTGGTGGCCAGGTAACTCCAGGAAGCATGTATGTACCAAGGACGGGAAGTACTGATAAGGGGACCCCTTATCACCATAGGGAGAATATGTCTTTGGCCGATGAGTTGGTGTTCCAGAGCAATCCTGCAATCAGAAGGTTTGGGATTGATGCGGTACCAAGTGACGTGGGGAACTCAAGGGCAATGGACTATGCTTTAAGTCAGGCTGAAGTTCTGTTGAGAATGGGTATGACTTCGGTAAAAAAGCAGGCCATCAAAATGAAGCAGTTTGATGGTTCAGTTCCATGGAAGAAATGGTTCACACAATTCGCGGCGGACATGCGACACAATGGCTGGGAAGGTGATTGATGCCTTGCAGCTCTGTCATGGTGTTTGCGTGATGGTCCTGGTGATCCCGCCCTAACAAGCTTTGAATTAAGTGGGGGTAGAACGTACAAGGGGTTAGTGGAAACGACGTCATGGGCTTTGGGATCCACCTCCGGTGCGGGCCCCGCATCTGAATTGGAGACGAGAGTTCAGAAGCTTGGATGAAGGACATTGACAGTTTGGGATGGCTCTCCGAGTGCTAGCTGCAGATGTATTTGAGACTTTAAGTCTGAGCCATCCATGGTTGGTGAGGAAGTTGTCTGTATATAAATGGATTGCGGGATGAAAGCTTGTGGGCTGAAAAAGCTTCGCAGTTGAAGACTACTATGTCTTTAGCAGACATTTTCGAACTCACAGAAGATGCTCTTAGAAAACGGAAGCTGTTGAAAACTGTGGAGGCAGCTCCGGTAACTGGAACTGAGACCCCTGAAACGAGGGGTGATCTAGTTACAGGAGGATTGCAAGAGGTGGCAGCTTTAGAACCTAAATGGGGAGTGTGTCATACTATTTATAGGAGACGAAAGACTCCCGAGTCCGACGCTTATGAGCCAGATGAGGGTACGTTGCAAACTATGATCGGGAAGGTCAAAGATGAACAAGCTAAAGCTGAGGAGGCCGAGAAGGTCAAAACTCACGGTAAGGGGAGACCTAACAAAGACAGGAAGTGTTACAATTGTGGGAAGAAGAGTCATTTTGCCAGGACATGTTGGTCCAAGGATACTAAGAAAGTATCATCAGTTGAGAAACAGAAAGATGAACCCTCTCCTGACCAAAGCCCACCACTGACGGAAAACTAAAAGGGGTTGTTGTCGATGACAAGGCAACAACCCCGCCTGTGATTGTCAAAGATACTGTCAAGGTAATATCAAAGGACGATAGTTCACTCGAACCGCTGGGGTTCCGCCAGGTGGAGTAGGGCCCCAGGGAACGAACAAGATAGGTGTTGAGGAACTAGCTCTTCTGGACACCGTTCGTAGAATTGAGTTGGCAGAAGAAGTAAACGGTTTTGTACTTTGCGACTCAAACCCGATGATGCTACTGTTATGTTTCTCAACTCGAGAGGATATGATTTGGGCGGTGAAACTGGAATCCAGAGATTTGCTTTACAACCTTCCCCATTACAAGGGAAGAGATGGTATTTGCCTGTAAAGATTGAAGGTTGCTTGGGGGAGTTGTTGATTGATACTGGTGCTAGCCACTCCATGATGGGTCATCATTTCTTTAAGAAACTGGAAGGTTTACCAGCCAGCCCTGTGGGGCCAGGGTCGGTAAGGACCGCCGATGGATCTCATATGCGGATGCATGGCAGACAGGTGATACCCTTTTGGGTTAATCAACATTCATTTGTTGTTTCAACAACTGTAGCTGAATTGACAGATGAGGGAATTCTAGGAGTGGACTTTTGTTCTCTCTATTGTGCTGTGTGGACAGTGTGTCAGGGGAGCTCACTTTTCGATACCCACAGGAGATAAAAGTCCAGTGTGTATTCCGTCGCATTTCAGGCGTCTCATCAGTCTCTCAGACAGTGAGAAATCCTCCTCGCCATGTGTGCAATGTAGTTGTATACTGCTGAGATATGGAATTTGATTGCATGGGGTAGGTGGAACCTAATCAGGAGCATTTAGGTAAGCTCGGGTTGGTTTCCACTAGTGCCCTAGTGCAAAGTTCAAGACAAACAGTAGTACCAGTCAGTAATCTGACCTTCCAGGACGAGTACCTGGAGAAGGGAACGACCTTTGGGGAGGTGACATATGCTGGTGTGGTAGGAAAAGGTGGAGTTAACAGTTCGGAGAGCAGTGGAATTGGGTGCCTTGGATCCATCCGCTACACCAGTTGTGTTACAAAACACAGGTCAGCAGGAATGGAATGATAGGTATGGATTGCCACTGCATCTCCTACCATTGATGACAAACAGTCACCTGGAGCAGGAGGAAGATAAGGAGAGTCTGGTGCAGTTATTGTGTGACAATTCTGACTTGTTTTCGGCTCCAGGGGAGCAGTTGGGTAGAACTGACCGAGTAAGTCATCGGATAGACCCCGGTTCTAGCCCACCTTTACGCTTGCCTTTAAATACTGTCGTCTTCCATTGTCAAAGAAACAGGCATTGAAGGATGAGGTGGACAAAATACAACACCATATATTATGATGTACAAGTTAACAGATATGCCACTCATATCTACAATCTATTCATACTACACTGTATTTGTATTCCCTGAGGCAGCACTATGTTATTAAGCCTTTAAGGATGGCACAATATCCATCAATATGTTGCACCATGGCAGTACCACACCATCACTCTGTTTGTGCATCAAGGCAGCTTATTGCACAATTGACGCACTATCCAAGTATTATGATGACAAAAGGGCAGTGCATGTTTAATTGGGTGCTGACTATACAAGGTACAGCAAGCCACATAGCGAGACAGTGGCAGGAATAAAATATAGAATAAGCAGCTATTTTATACAGAGCATCTACTTTTATTATGTTATATAATCTTGTAGCCGGCAGTGTAGGACATAACATTGTAAACGTGGTGAGACACCATCCAGGGAGGTGCTTCTCATGTAATGCCTACTTGTTATAATTGATAGCAGTAAAAACACTGCTGATTATGTTGTGACTTGAGGGGATTATAAGACCTTCTGATAGTCCATGGGCCAGTCTTGTGGTAATGGTTACCGAAAAGGATGGCACTTGTCAGTTCTGTATAGACTACAGGAGACTGAATGGGATAACTAGAAAGAATGCATATCCCTTACCACGCATTGACAAGAGCCTAGATTCTCTGGGAGATAACAATTGGTTTTGTACCTTAGATCTGCAGTCAGGATACTGGCAGATTGAAATGCACCCGGAGGATAAAGAGAAAACGGCGTTCACGACCTGTAGGGGTTGTTTGAGTTCAATGTGATGCCATTTGGCTTGTGCAACGCTCCAGCTACATTTGAGAATATGATGGAAACAATGTTAAGAGGCTTGTTGTGGAAAAACTGTCTGGTAAATCTGGACGACATCATAGTCTTCGGAAGAACTCAGGAGGAGTGTCTATCAAATTTGGAGAAGGTGATGGACAGACTGAGGTCCTATAACCTTAGATTGAAACCAAAGAAGTGCAAGTTCTTTAGGCAGTCGGTGGAATATCTGGGCCGAATAGTCAGTGGCACAGGTATTTCGGCGGACCCAGGGAAATTGGAAGCAGTGGCAAGTTGGGCAACTCCAAAAGATCAGAAGCAAGTGAGATTGTTTTTGGGTTTTTGCTCGGACTACCGTGATTTCATTCCTGGGTTTGCTGAGGTGTCAGCACCTTTACATGTGCTAGTGGTGAGTAAAAGGAAAGGAATGTTGAAGGTACCTCCATTTATTTGGACGGAAATGGCTGAACAGGCTTTTCTCAAACTTAAGAAGTTATTTACTGTAACTCCTGTGTTGAGTTACCCTACTGGGGATGATCAGTTCATCCTTGACACCGATGCTAGCAATGACAGTATTGGCGCTGTCTGGTCCCAGGTGCAAAATGGGAAGGAAGTGCCCTTGGCGTTTGCTAGCAACAGCTTGAGTAAAACTCAACGCAATTATTGTACTATCAAGCGTAAATTGTTGGTCATAGTTGTGTACACGAAAAAATTTCGCCATTATTTGTATGGTGGGAATTTTGTTTTGCGTATGGATCACTCATCTTTGAGATGGCTCCTGAACTTCAAGGAGGCGGATGGAATGATGGGTAGATCGATCTCCTCCTTGTCTGAATTGGGAATAGAGAATGCCCAGATTCAGCATCAGAGTGGGGTGAAACATGTAAACACAGATTGCTTATCTAGGAGACCAATTCAGAGGTGTTCGCGTGTAGACTGTGATGTTTGTGGCATACATAATGCTTTGGTGGCACCAATAATGAATTTCGACCCGGCCTGGGAAGAGAACTTGGTGTTCTGGTCGGCGGAGTCCATACTTGAAGCTCAACAGGAGGATGAAGGTATCAACTTGATACGGAATCTGATCCTGGAGAGGGCTGCTCGTCCTGTCAGACCAGCTCTGTCATTAGAAAGTCTGGAGGTGAGGAATCTAGTAGGCCAATGGTCTCAGTACTAGCAAGACGGCCTATTATGCAGATGGAATACTCTGGAAGGCAAAGCCAGAAGGAGGTTACAGATAGTACTGCCTGCTTCTCTAAGATGGGAAGTATTCGAGTACTTCCATGGTCACCAAACCTCTGCTCACTTTGGCAGGAAGCGGACACTGGAAAAACTATCGAGACAATATTACTGGCCAGGAATGACTAAGGATGTTAACCGTTGGTTGGAGGAATGTCCAACATGTTGCTTGGTGCAGCCCGGCCCTGGTAAAGGTAAAACATCTCTCAAACAGGAATTGTTTGGAGTGAGATTCCCTAGGATAGCCATTGATATTATTACTGGCTTCCAGACGACTCCTAACTCCAATGTGTGCATGATGGTGGTACAAGACTACTTTACCAAATATGTACGGGTGATTCCTATGAAGGATCACACTGCATTAACCTGTGTGCAGGCTTTGGTTGAGGAGTGGGTACTAACATTTGGCGCAGCTCTCATGCTACATCCGGACCAGGGCAGGGAGTTTTAATCGCATGTCTTTCAAGGGATGTTGGAAAAATTAGCCATAGTGGAAACACGCACTAATCCCTACCGACCACAGTCCGATGGGATGGTTGAGAGACTCAACCTTACATTGACACAGGGGTTGACAACGCTGGTTAATTCTAATCAGGATGACTGGGATATGTTCTCTCAGTATGTGGCCCATGCCTACAATTGTACAGTGCATGCATCTACTGGCTGTACTCCTAATAGTCTGGTGTTCGGATCAGAGATCATTATGCCTGAGGATTTGGTCTTTGGCAGTCTACTGCGGAGAAAGGATATTCCGTGCCAAGTGGCGTTTGCAGAATCTCTCCGCAGGGAATTGTGTGAAAGCTATGCATTGGTAAGGGGCACTTGAAGAAAGCTGCCATACACCAAAAGTAGGATATGATACAGGCTTGAGAGAAGAAAAGTATGTAGTAGGACAGAAGGTGGTAGGATTAAAACCACCTGTCCATGGAAAGATCTCTAAAGGTTGGGATGGGCCTTTTGAGGTAACAAAGGTAATATCTGATGTTACTGTGTTATTGAAGAATGGACAAAGTTGTTGCCGGCCACTTGGATCGCCTAAAGCCTTGGCTAGGTCGCCGACCAGGCAATGAGGCCCTTGGCAGAAGTGCCAATGCCCCAACCGAGGTGGGTGTGTAAGAAACCGGGTTCAGCACCCCCTCCTTCCAAAGAAACCGCTAAGGCAGCGCCTGCGAAGAAGGTTGATGGAAGGAGGAAGCAAAAACAGAAGAAGCCAGTCACTAAGGAGGTGGTCCAAGGGGCTCCTCCAGTGGTTGGGAAAGAAATACCCCAAGGACCCATACAGAGAAGTGCTTGTATAGCGGGTCGAGGTGTTGTTACGTAAGCATGGCGGGGCCGGGTTTATTTATTTGGTGACCCAGATTTTTTTGGGTCGCCAAGGACTTACCCGGAGAACCTGGTAATTGTGTAACTGGTGCTGATTGTCACAAAACACAACGAGAAATACCGGATTTTTTTCTGGAATTGTTGTGGTTGGAAATATGGGGAAGTTAACTGGTAGATAGCATTGGGGTTCCCAGCATTTTGCTTTACTAAAGTTAGTTTTGGATGTTTACATGCTGTAATCTGTGTGTTGGTTTCCCATTTAGTACTTGTCGTGATAGTTTCAGATTAAAAATCCACATACTAAGTTGGTGATTTTTTTTAAATGGATGGAGTAATCCTACTGGAAGTTTTTGAGTATAGTTGGTTGTTTTGTTATACAGCCCGGGGATACTAAAGAAAACTCGGAACATTACTCTAGGATGGGCATGCGCACTGATCTTGGCGGGCAAAGTGTCAGTCCAGCACATGAGTTCGGAGAGGGTGGATGCGAAGGCACCTCTCTACTCTAATGTTTAACAGGGGTTTGCGCATCTAGACTGCTACACACAAAGGAGGGAGAGAGGAGACACTTGTGAGGTAGTACAGGAGGACACTTATGTAACAAATTATTCATGTTTTCTACCCGTGTAAGCTCATATTTGGTAGGCTCCTCTAGGCGGCCCTCTGTTTGAATTGTCATGGCGGATGGCTATCCGTCTGGCAACTCCCTCCAGGGGAGTCGCTCGGCGGAGGTTACCCTTCCGTCGGAGGATGAAAAAGAATTGCTAGCTTTAGGGGACGTCTACAGCTCCGGTCGACTATAATTTGCCGAAAGATGTAAACAGGGCGGAATTGCCAAAAATTGTATATCAATCTCCGAAGAAATTGAAGAATAGGGGGAAGAAACAAGATCAGTGAGATTAGAAAAGCCGAGCAGGTGGTGGTGATGCAATACCTCCTGGCAAAAGGAGAACATGTTGAACTCCTTATGAGTAAGGGATTCACATTAGCACAGGCGAGAGGGTTTGTTTCAGGCCCAGGGATTAAAGCTCAAGAGGCTGGGGGTTTTCCGCTATTCCAGGTGGGTAACATGAAGTCACCTCCGGGTATGGGGGTGGGCCGGGCTGACCAGAACTATCCCGGGATACCCTTGTATCCGACTACTGACGCTCGGGGGGGAGCACCATGGGGTCAAATCTCATACGGCTGTCCAGACGATCTGCAAACGGTTCATGGGGAGATTATACCTGGGAAGTTCCTGAGCAGACAAAACCAGAAATCATTCCAAAAATGGCGGTTATAGCACTTGCTACCAAATTTGAACAGTTCGACATGAATGACGTCATTCCCGAATTAAAATTGTGCAGAGGAGCTTTCGTACAGCTCCTAGACACGTGTAACAAGGGGAAAATTTACCATGTTGTATAAGACCCTTCTTACAATTCAAAGTCTAAACCTTACATAGGAGAAATCATCAAGGAAGGGGGTAGAGCTAGATTGCCCGCTTACGAAGACACTGAACGAGCTATGGAGTGGTGGCTTGAGCACTCCCAGACAATCCTACCATATCCTCTCAATAGAGCATTGAGTGATTAACGCTGTAGGCGCTCAGTAGGCATTGAGAGGACAAGGTATACATAGAGTAGAACTGCTCAATGCCCTTGACTGCTTAATGCTATTGGCAAACATCGGGCACATTCCTTCCACATAATATTATGGCCTATCCTCATTACTCGTCAGCCCCTCCCCCATGCCCTTCTCGACCTTCAATCCCGTCCTCTGTCACGCCACTCCTTGGAAATCTTAAAATCAAAATTTCAGCAAGAAAAAAGTCGAAATTCCTGCAAAAGTCGGAAAAGTGGTATGTCTGCCCTCCTCCCACCTCCTTCAAGCCCTCTTTCACCTCACTGATATGCTGTATGAGAAGAGTGCAACTAAATCAGTACATGTCCACACATCTAGCCGGCAACCTCTTTAATTGTAAAATCACATTTTAATAGTTGGTCATAAACTCAGTCCAGAACGGATAATATAATTATGCACTGAGTTGACTTGAAATAACGTTGTGATGAATCAGATCTATAAATAGAACACGGCGGTACTTGTCAACAAGTGGCGTGGGAAAAAGGGTCCAGGTCTGTACTCTTGCCTGCCACCCTCCCAACGCTCTCCGTGCATCCGCACAAGGATGGGAATCAGAGGCCAGCCAACAGCATAGCCTGCCACTTCTCGCCGTCACTTTCTGTATCTCAAAGGGGGATGGAGGAGGGGAGGGGCGCATGCATTATTTTGCACAGGCAACAACAGCATTATAGGGAGCAAAGTGTCGACATAGTAGGTATTTTTATTGATAGCCTGATGCTCCTATATAAACACATTAAACTACAACCCCCCCCCCCAGTACATCCCTATTTTGAGAAATGATTTCCCCCCTGCCCCCCCCTCCAAAAAAGAAATTACTTCACTTGCATTGCTATCAGTTTTAACAGAGTGTAACAATTATTACCTATTTTAGGTAGTAACACTTGAAAGATTAAATCTTATTTTATCTAATTTTATTCTTACTGCTTCCTCTGTACTTGCTAATTTTCAAGGTGTCCTTATCCTAAAGAATGGAAGAATCAAATGTTTGTATTTGAGCCAGAACGATGGCTGTAGTGGTAGGGGTACACCAGTGATCTTCCGTGAAAAAGGGGGGGCACTTCCTAAAATGAGTATGTACTTGAGGGGGGGGGGGGTCACCCTAATGTGTACATAATGCAACAGGGGAGTGGGGGGGTCTATTTTCTTGAAAAACAATGCATACATACTTTATGGAAGGCCCCTAGTCAAAGTTGGCGTCAAGAATCATTTCCATGTAGACTTAGGGGAGGTGGGGGGATGCAGGGGGGAAGGGTCATAGAAAATGCATACAAAAGCATACAGGGAAAGCAGGTGTATGTGTGTGTTGGGGGGGGGGGGTCTTGAGCCATTTTAGCATACTCTTTATGTACACATTTTTTATGATTTAAAAAAAGGAGAAATCTTTTTGTCTGAACCCCTGGGAGGGGCATACAAGGAGTGGGAGTGGTTATCACATTGTAGATCTAGATACATATGTGATTACCCTAAATGAATGAGTAATTTGTAAGCTGAAATTTTTCCTAGTTTTTTCACTGCAGGATACCAAGGATACCCGATAAATGTAGTAAACACGGAGGAACCAAACAATTAAGAGAATGGTCACTATGTCTAGACAGATTGGTGGGTTTAGGGGGGAGGGTTCATAAAAATGTTTGGTCCCTCTAGAGGGCAAACGAATTCCCACCCCCTAGAGGTCATAGGTTTTTTAATTAAACCCCCCTTTTCGGCAAAATACCCCACATGTTACTAGTTCAAAAGGCGGGGGGGCAAAAATTCTGACTCTGTTTGTTTGTAATTCTTTATTTATACTGTCCAATTCATAGGCTTATAGCCTGTATTATTGTAAAGAACAGTGTATGAATATGGTTCCATTTATACCATGATGGAGTTGGTATATATAATATGCCAGTGGTGTTAATTAGCAAACGGGTGAAATATTGGCTATATTAGTATATTAAATCCAGGTTTAAATATTAAATTCCTTATTAATGATGAGATGGTAAAGATGATGATAATGATGATGTTTATGCAAAGGCCTTTTCTTCTTATAAATCAAAGGCATATAAATGATAATTGGCATGACTCTCTGTATATATTATGCAATTTTCTCTACCTTATGTGGTCATGCATTGTTATGCACAACCTCACATGGCAGTTTGGGTCAGACCCCCTTTCCCCCCTCTCCCACCTAGATATCTGGGAGGAGATCAATAAGATCCTCATATTTCCCATTTAACCATGAGATGAATTTGACTTCATTATCGATCTCCCTGGTTTCTACTAACTGTTTATTCCACTCTATGGATAGCCTATAGCCCAATTTCTTTCTGCATATGGGTTTCTTGGGTATGACAACAGTCATAAGGGTACCGTCGTGCATCCTGGTCCTAATGTCCCTAACGTCTATATTTGCCTCTTTATGAACAGCTTTATAACTAGCCATCTCCAAATGCTTGCTTCTTCTTTCTTTGAGTGTATTTACTCTAATGAGTTTTCTTAGCTTATCTGTGTTGACAGTATCCTTATTTCTAAGTGCCGTCTTTACACCTCCATTTATTTGTGTTTGAAGCTTGCTTAGATGGGTATCAATACATATCATATATAAGATATTGCCATAATCAAGGGCAGGCATAATCATTCTTTTCAATACACTTATAGCAGCATGACTAGGCATTTTTAGTCTTATCCTTCTAAATAAATATAATCTAAAATCTAAATTACTACTTATCACATCCACATGTTTCTTGAAAGACAATTGTGAATCAAGTGTCATGCCTAGATAGCAGTATATTGGTGAGTAGAGGATAGGATCTTGCCCTAGCACCAGCCTTGGCCTAACCAACCTGTTCAAAAGTGCCTGTGTATAGAATGTCATAGCCTTAGTTTTCTTGGTGTTTAAGGACAATTTGTTACTTAAGCACCACTGGGAGACATTTCTGAGGTCATTATTGAGGATGGCTTCTACTTGTTGGCAATTTCACGGTGTAAATCCAGTAGGATAGCTTCTGATCTAGGCTCCATTTTAATGGAAACTTCTCTCACATTCAAGTCCGCAAGGGCAGCTAGGATTCTCCCTTTCATAGTAAATCCTCTTCTATCCGCTAGTATAAGCACTTCAAACATACTCTCAGGGGTTAAACATATAAGGTAGTATATATGTTATATTTATACGTATCCTCTGTTTGTATGCCGCTGTGCTATTCCAGTCTGGTTGTAGCTGTGGCACTCTAGCGGTGGGAGGGGGGGGTAGGCGCGCTTGACCCGTCAAGTACGTGGCGCTATAGTCTGTCTAGGGTTAGCTGGCTTCTTGTTCTTGAAGGAAAGTCCTAACTTTCATCACCGACTTTCCGCACAGATTTTGACCTGGCCTGTTTTCATCTGCATTTTTTTCACCATCTGACAGATTGTACCCTGTACCAAACTCATTGTCTTTAACCGCTTCTAATAGCTCTACCTCTCCTGTCCCAATTAGGTATCTGGCATGTGTTGGGTTTTGTTCAAAGCGGGCTAGCTGCAGCTCTTCCAGTATGGTGACCTTGTCTGTCTCCCATGTAATACTCCCTTTTGCCAGTTTTGACAGTCTCTTCGCTTCATAGGGGCAATCTGTGGATAGAATGTTGTTTGCCAACTCATTATTCCCACTGTATAGAGCACACCTGTGCTGGAACGCCTGTTCACGCTTACGTAATATTCACCCATATACTTGAACTCAGCCTCGTGCATGTTAGACAGCAAAGCGTATTCGGATTGAAAAGCAATCTCACCTCCTTCCAGTTTGAGTGTCTTGGCGTCAGCTAATTTGAGCTCCTGAGGGGCAGCGTCTAGATTGTCAAGGTCAATGGCCTGGCCATTAATGACCACTCCCCTGCCTTTAATGGAGACTTTCTGCTTTTTTGCCTTGGCAAAGGAGGCTATAACCCTAAGGTCACGCTGTTTGTTTGCTTCTGTAGGGGTGAGATTGTCTCCTATTGACACATCTTCCCATTGATCCAGGTCTTTCAGAGCTTTAACCTTGCTGTAGACTATACCTTTGCTGGCTGGATGTTTAAGCACTACAATGATAGGACGCGGCCACGCATGTATTTTCCGCCCTAGCCTATAGATTGCAACACACTCCTCCACCCCAAGCTCCATACCCATGTCAGTGAACAGTGTGGCTATCGCCCTTTTAGGGTCTGGGTATTTGGTTTCATCTACTCCTCTTATGATCAGGTTAGGCCTTTTTTTTCCGATTAGATCCTTTTCCCTTTCAGATAGGAGCTTCTTAATGACCAGCCCTTGCCGTTTGCTTTTAAGCTTGAGGGTGTCCAACTTGTCAGCCAATTTTACAATCTTTTTCTGCTGAACCCTTATTTTTTGGGTGTTGGCATCAATTTTCTTCCCTTGATTTTTTACAAGTGTTAGGAGGGGTGCAGACAAATTGCGACCCGTCTCTAAGGGTGGGGGTTGAAAACACGTTTGCACACTCACATGAAAATCCACCCACCCCCCTGTTGTTTGATAATGACAACTCCCTAAGTACAAGGAATATTGTTGGGAAATTCAATTCTTAGCTCTATACCCAGTAAAAACCCTACGTATTTCCAAAGTAGCTCTGAGGTTTCTCTAGGTAGTTTTTCAACCAAAGGTTTGAGATAGGTAAATTTTGAAGGTTTGTAGACATCAAAACATGAAGGTTTATTTACGTTCAACAGACATAGAAGTCTGATTTACGTTTATCTACCTCATTCGGACGTAAATTTACGTAAAAAATCTACGTAGATCTACATTAAAACTACTATTTTTCAACTTCAATTGGGTATATAACTTCTCAGTTTCACACTAGGTGGCAGCACTTTCAACTGTGGAGAGAATATGGCAGCTCTTTAACCAATCTACTACATTCAAGCAGTAATTTCTCATTAATTATGAATTAAATGTTATGCAAATGAACCATATACAATTTGATAATTATATATTATGGATAGCAGGTTAAAGAATTAAGCATTGATATGCACATTAAAGCACTTTACTGGGCAGACACCACATTGGCGGTAATGGCAGAAATACAAACCCTCTCTGCAGCCAAAACTATGCAATAGATCTATACTGTCAGGCTGTTCAGTTAAACTATAAAGATGTACTATATATATATATATATATAAAGAAATGTGATTAAGAATTATAGTAGTTAGTTTGTATAAATATTGTCTGTTAATGTAAATGTGTCTGTGATATCTTTGTCTGAATCCCACTATGTAATATTATATTAATGTGTTTAAAAAGTTAGACGTAGATTTATGTCTGGGCTACGTAAGTCAGACCTGCAGGTTTGAGATTGGTAAATAAACCTTAACGTTCTAACGTTGATAAACCTTCCAAAATTACGTAGTTCAGACCAAAAAGCAACGTTAATTTGTGTCTGACCGACGTAATTGTGTTTACTGGGTATCAGCCCCCATGAGATTGCTGAAACTTCTAGTCAGCGTAAAATTTTAATGGGGAAGAAAAGGCAAATGATGTGTAACATACTATTATAGATGACCAGAGGCGTAGGGGGCAAAATTAATCTTTATTGGGCTTTACGTATCGGTTTTTATGCATGAAGCATCATATATGCAGACCTGTATACACACCTATATTAGACTGTATGGAAAAGTCGTATTTGAGCCCCCTTTAGTTCTGATTTGGGGGCCCAGCTCCATCTTCACCCACTTTTCCCTATGAAGGAGAGGTAAGGATTGAAAATTGTGTGTATTATATTACAGGTTTGACCAATACATTGTTTCATAGTTACACACTCGTTATATAGGTTTGGGAAGAGAAGCCTGACCAATGCTTAAAGCTCCATCCAAACAGAACTCAAGAATCACACAAGTTAAAAATGTTTGTATTTCTGTGAAACATACAAGCTGTATGTACAAAATAGGCACAGGAGATTCTCCAGAATAGTGAACGTTCCTAGCGCCCCCCCCCCCCCCCACTGTAATAGACATGTCTGCATCACTTAGGCTGGTCGAAAGCATTTTCACCACATTAAATGATTGTACTTTATGCTTCGCATTCATAACAGGCAGGGTATGGGGGTACACCAGGTATCATCAGAGAAAAGGGGCGCAGGGAGAGAAGGGGGGTGGTTAAGATCAGCATAGTATTGTAACGGGTTGACTATGAGTCTAAACTGTTATTGTGGTATATCTATTATATGTTGTTATGATGTAAAACGACACGGTTCTATTGTATACATAACTTGTTTATTCACTTAAAGAGTATCGTCGGTTCATTACATATGCCGACTCACTCTAGTTCGGTATACAGTAGTGTACCGGTACTACCTTCGGTTCTATTCGGTAGTTCTTACGTAATCATGTTACATAATTATACCTACTAGTTGGCGCTGCTGGTACGGTCACGTGGCCTACGCAGCGGTGTATATAAGGTGGCTACTTCCCCATTGGAAGTCAGTCAGGTTTGGGACTGTCGAGGCAAGACCACCCTGTACTCCGGGCTTAACACTACGCTGTAGGGTTACTTCCCTGTATTATGATCCTGATCTGATCCCTGTATATCTGATGGCTATACTGGTGCTATAATACTCAATAAAGTCGCCGTATATTAAAGTCTAATTTACCTTGTCTGGTTTTTGTTCTTATGCGTTACACTTGCACAGCCAAAAAAAATTATCTCATTTCAAAATAAGATTATTAAACTCGACTGGCGGACAAATCACTTATTTCAAGAAAATATTTTTTCTTAAAACAAGTGGCCAGACGAGTTTAATAATCTTATTTTCTTGAAATGAGATAATTATTTTTGGCTATGTGTAGTAAGAGACCAACTACAGTATCATATAGACCAGAGTATGTACTTAAGATGGGGGGGGGGGGGGGAGCAGTCTAATCTATTTATAATGCAACATGGGGGGCTGGGGTGGGGTCTTTTTTTGGAAAAATATGCGTACATTCTTTTGGGAAGTCCCCTTGTTGAAGTCCCTTGGAGCCATGCACTCGCCCCATTCAAAGAACAATGAGGAACTCATCAACGTGCTTGCTTTAGTTTAAAACTATCTCAAAATGAGATAGTAACAATCTCTGTGAATATATCCCTGCAACTTACAATGGTCTGATTGGCATATCAGGGAGCTGTTCTGGGAAGAAAATGTATAGATACTTATAGAAACACCATATTTACAGCATTTTGTCGGCACATAAGCTCGGAACAAGTACTGTACCTGTACATGTATAGGAATAGGACATGAACGTCATAGAAATATCTAATATCCTATATAAGGGTAGATTCACCTGGAGTCAGACACATACCTTAAGACGGACACTTGATTTTGTGGTTATTGAAGCATTTTAATCTCTTTATTTGTGACTGATGGTAAAGTTTAAGTGCTATTCCTTCCAAAGACTTACACTGGAAGATGTAATTGTACACAAATAACCTCAAATGTCACTGTTCTTCTCAGAGTATGTGTCCGACTCATGGTGAATCTATCAGTAAAATATTTCAAATTAACATTTCACGGATGCACAAATAATCTTCATGATTTGAAATGATATAGATCAAAATGTGTATAGTTTATCTTTTAACTCAACCTTCTATGCCAATAGAATATCATCAATATCATAATGTTCCTGAAAAACATTATAAATTGACTTAATTTTGGTTATCTAATGCATCATAATATCCTGATAAGAATAGCAGATTTTGCCTTTCTGCCTAGCAGTTGAGCTTAGGCTTATTATATACCTTAGGTTCGGATGATAATAAACATTCCTTTTTACTTTGCACTTGGAAAGTGCTGTTCGTGTCTTCCTAGACATAACATAGAACCACTACAGTTTGTTGCTAATACAGCTGGTTGCCTAGCAACAGCTATTCTAATTGTTTATCTGCCTAGCATAGCCAGAGGTTTATTAATTTAAACAGAACAGCAACTTTGGCGTTGCTCAGGTCCTAGACTGGTCCCTGTGCTCTCCTCCCGGTCGGCTCCGCTCTCACTTAGGCTAAGCAAGAGTGTGGGATTGGAACGAGTCTACTCGGGCAGCAACTCTGGAGTGAGCTAGGTGGGGTTGGCTGGAATTTTCAAGTAGGCATCAGGGTGATTCCATGAAGTACCTGGTAGCCAAAATATATCCTACATGTACGCACCAAAGGGAGGGGGGCACATTGACAAGCACATAGGCCTAGGGGCTGTCTATCAATGACTCTGTACCAACCATGTAGATGCTATGTTCCTCCTAATACAATAATTGCTGTTGTTGCCTGAGGCATGTTTTTATGCGGCAACAACTGCAATTCTGGTCATTGATGCCCTCCCTCTCTGCCTATTGGACAATCCAATGAATAGAGACCTATTCTCCCCTATGCTTACTTTAAATAGTTGGTACACTACCTAGAGAAAGTGAGCACGGGATAGTTTGAAAGGCAAAATTGCTAATACTTATGGGATTCCTTCCATTTAGGATGGTTTGTAGCTGGCAGTTATTGCACTGGACAATAGGTAAGTTGGTCTTAGTCACCATAACCTTTCAGGTGAGCTGCTTTAAGCTAACTGGCGAGCCCTACTGGACTCTGGCTAATTATAGGTGGCAGGACCCCGCACGCATGCGCAGTCCACACCACTCATAGCGCCCCCTGTCCGTGCTCGGGAGCCACGATCGGTGGTTCCACCTACCTTCGACTCCGGACCTTGGACAGGGTTCGGAAACAACATCCAGCAGAATCCGCACACAACTATAATAGCATAACCAACCGAGCCCCTACATATATATATATATATATGTATATATATATATATAAATATATATATACATATATATATTTGTTTATTTATATATACAGTCATAATCATAATATGATTATGTCATGATATGTTTGTACTTAAATAAACATGATCAACTATTCTACTTGATCTACCCTATCGTACTATGGAAGTCCAGGAGGGCCATAGACATGCACTTTGTCTGTAAGTGATCACATATATATATAGGCTCTGATGCAATAGCATACAGGCAAGTAGAATATGCATGTTCAAATTGCTGTCAATATTAAAGATTTGCTGTCAGTCTGCCAACTTTTGTATCTGAGCTTGCTGTCAGGGAGAGATAGCTGCTGTCTGCTTGTCAACAGCTTTGGACAGGTATTCTTTAAGCCTGGAAGGTGAGAGGGTTATGGAAGAAGGGCGGGGGCAGGTTGTGGCAGCGTAGGGCAGGGCAGGGCAGGGCAAGGCAAGACAAACTTTTGCATAGTAGGACTTTGCATGCCAGGGCATGGGATAGCATGACATGGCATATCATGGCAAGGTATGGAAGAGCATAGCGGGGCAGGACAGGGCATAGCTTGACAGGGTTAGCATGGCATGGCAGGATGTAGCATGGTAGGGCAGGGGACAAGGCATTGTCCGGCATGTTGCTGCAGGGCACGGCAGGGTAGGATGTGGCATGGTTTAGCATGGAAAGGTATGCATGACAGGTTGTGGCAGAGTATGCCAGGGCATGGCAGGGAAAAGTAGGACATGGCATTGCACACTGTGGCATGGTAGGGATTGATATTGGATGACATGCAGGGTGCATTATTACAGGACATGGCAGGGTAGGGCATAGCAAGGCCGAGGATGTTAGGGCATGGCCGGGCATGGTATACCAGGGCTTGCCAGGGCAGGGCATGCAAGTTTATGATAGGGCAGGGCAGGACAAGCCAGGGTGCCACAGGATAAGGCAGGGCACGTTATGGTAGGGCAGGGTACTCTTTTACGTTCTTGATATATTCTCTATAATATTACTCCCTGTCCCAAGGACCTCAGCAGGTTTACACAGGGCCAAAAAAACATCAGGTTAGTTGCAGGTCACCGGACCGAGCCTATCAAAACAGGGCTGATCCTACGTTTTTTAATGCAATTTTGAAGAAATCTTCATAGCCTAATTTGTTTTGTTTTTTTGTCAATTTTTTGTTGTTGTCAATTTTAGGGTATGTAGAGGGGCTGTAGAAAAATCCGGCCTACTGACCCTAGACTTTCTGTTACCTGAAACATGGACATTTATTTGGCCCAGATATATTCTCTGCTCCCAATAACTGGCGCCAGCTAAACTGGTGAGGACCCCAGCCCATAGGAGGGAGGGGGGGCACCCCTTACCTTTTCTTAAATCACTATGTCTGACTATAATCCAATCACAGGGGGAAAGCAGAAAAGAATTATACCCTTTTCACAGAAAATTTAGCTAAAGACATACCCTAATCATGGGTGACCATGGAAAATATAGGCCTACCCCTTTCGCTTAAGATCATGGTCACATGGCTCAAAATATAAAGGAGTGCCCCCCCCCCCCCCCCCCCGGCACAGGACCCCAGATGGTTGGCTGTGTTAGTTCCCGCTCTGTGTTCCCACCACTGCTGGGAAATATTACATCACCTCGATCTACCAGATTTCTATGGGGTGCCGTCGGTTCCTATACTCCCTATTTTGTAGTAAAAGGGGGCTTTGGGCCATGCTCTGTGATAATGCTAATTAAAAGCTGTACTCAGTGATAATGCTAATTAAAGGGATTACCCCGACGTGACTGTACATGTCATGTATATTATATGTACAGGTATTATTCATTTACCAATGGCACCCCATAAGTTTCCCTCCCCGCTCGGCCAGTGCCTGTCTGAGCTCTGCGCCGCCGACCGTTGGTCTCTATAGCAACATGTTGACACTAACCTAACACTTTACAGTATAATGCGTTAAAGAGTTGGACAATTTTGGTACTCAGTAGTATATACTGATAGAAACCATAGTGTGAATAGCTCACCAATACTGCAAAGTCTATGTATCATGCCGATTATGTGAGATATATACTCCTGAAGGATGATGCAGTGCTGTGCATGATGATGCCGAAACTGTGTGGCCCTTATTGATAAAGGGCAATGCTGCCTAATTTGACGTAGGAAACATATCTGTATTGTGCCATGGTTTTAAATGGCATTGAGCAGACGGGGGCATTGAGCAGATAAGGGTTTAATAGGATGTTTGGAAAGAGCATTGTGCAGACAGGGGCATTGAGCAGACAGAGTGTATATACACTTTCTGGAAATATCATTGAGCAGACAGGGGAATTGAGCGGACAAGGCCGGACTACAATGTTTGGAAATAGCATTGTGCAGACAGGGGCATTGAGCAGACAGAACCAGAATACAGAGTTTGGATACAGCATTGAGCAGGCAAGGGCATTGAGCAGGCAAGGGCATTGAGCAGACAGGGGAATGATAGGATGCTTGCTTGAGCAGTCATGCTAGAGGTACACCTTGTCTTCTCAGTACCTACTGAGCGCCTACGGGGTTAATCACTCAATGCTCTATTGAGAGGATATGGTTTGATCGGGTGCAGTCAGCAATCTCTCTAGTGAGGACAGGGATCGATTGAACTGGGCTTGGCTCATATTTGTACCACCGGGTAGTCCTACCTACAAATCCGGACCGGGTTGGCGAGTAGGGACCGGGCAATGTCCTTTTGGAGATTGCATGGACAGAAGTCCACCAGCGGAATATCATGATTTGTATCAGTTTGCACGTCATTTAACAGAATTCCATGGACACTAGGACTCATGGATAGGGAAACATGCATAAGGACACCACAGGGGTTAGCTTACACCCTAGTGTTCAACCATAACCCAAGCCCAGCTAACAAAAAACGTTTCTAGAACGTTTTAAAACGTTTGTTTTTGGTTTGGAAACAAACGTTTGTGTCACAACGTTTTAAAACGTTTGTATATGGTTTGGAAACAAACGTTTGTGTTAGAATGTTTTAAAACAATGGATCTTGCTGCTTAAATACCGTCCTGAATAAAACGGTTTATTTAGGGCAGATGATGATGAAAATAAAACTACCTTTTTTTTTTAGAAAAGGTCATGGCACCTTCTGGGATAGAACTCCCAATCCTCTGATTGCAAAGCAGGCATCATAACCACTACACTACATATTCTGGTGGAGAACTAGTGTGTTATTATTCCATACAATTCTTATATTGTCTTGATAAGAATCCTTTCAGGCTTACATGGTGCCTCAGCCATCAGCCTTGTTAGCTCATGAAGGAGAGCCTGGGACTCCCAATCTATAGAACCTGGGATCGGTTCTCAGCCTGGCTTTTAGATGGTCATCCAAAGTCGTCTGCAAAAGTTTGCTTGCAAACCTTTTGCAAACCTTTTCCAAACCTTTTTCCAAACCTTTTCCAAACGTTTATAAAACATTTCAAAATGTTCTAACACAAACGTTTGTTTCTGTCAACATTTTAATGTTTTAAAACGTTTTATAAACGTTTTTTGCAAACTGGTGGTCAACTACCAGGGACTGCTGTCAGTCCACAGCAGGCCGAGAACGAGAGAATGGTAACAACTCCTATCACAATCTCTGTAAGGTAGTGGGAATCGAGAACTGTCAGGGAAAGTATCAAGGGTAGAGGATTTTTTCCATAGACAGACAGGATCATAAAATAGGGAAACTCAAGTCATTGGGTAAGAAGGTAGACTCAAAGAGTAAATAGGTCTAAAGGACTATTGATATCCACTCTGAGGGGGATGATTGGGTGGACCAGCGGTCCACTCAACCTACAGGGAGGGTTGGGTCTAGTAGATTTGAAACGACAGAGAAACTGGAAGGGAGTTTTAGACTGTCCTCCGTACCATCTCCGTCTAGTTACATGGGAGAATTGTCACTGGACTCTCCAGCAGCTACCTCACATGATGAGGAAGTATCTCCAGAAGCAGTCCCTCTGCCCTTATTGACTGGTGATTTTAATCTCCCTGAAAATGTCAGTATCAAAACTATTCTGAAGAAACAGTATGTCACTGGATTGAAAAATTCCTTTGACACACTGGACCCCAGTGGGCACAGAACATTGAATCAACATTGATAGATGGTTGTCAATGTTGTTCCAATGTTGATTCAATGTTGATTCAACGGGGAACTGGATTTTGTGCCCACTGGGACTTGGCTTGTCAACTAGCTCTGCAAGGAGCTAGGGCTCAAGCTGAAGATTTGGTAAGACAAAATCAGGAGGCTGAATTGGCGAAGGTGGAGGCTGTGAAAACGGATCTCCTGTCTAAATTAGCCAAGAGTACTGAGGACATTGAAACCCTCAAACAAGAGTTGGGACTCGACACTGATGTCGTAGCAACTTCGGGTAAAATAATAGAAGATCTGATATTATCTGGGGAAAAGTATCGAATGGAGAGTCAGCTGTTGATTGATGATCTAAAAACAAAATTAGATCGCAGCAAAGATATGGCCAGTGCTACGGGACACAAACTCGCTGCTCTCCAGACAAATGTTGAATTGAAAGATAAAGTAATTGAGAAGCTAGAACACAAAATTGATAGTCTAACTGAAAAGTATTCCACTTCCGAAGGGGAAGCTCATCAAAATGATGACTATTTGGAGGAACTAGCTGAATTCTTTGAGGATTGCTACGAGATCCCTTTGTCTAGTTGGTATGAGGAGAGTGTACAGGGTTGGACGGGGTTCTGCCCCTCTACCTTTAGGATTTGAGGGTGGTGCCTATGTTACCAAGAAAGGAGCTGATTCTGGGGTTGGCAACAACCCTGAGGATCCTCCTCAGTCATTTGCAGAATGTGAGAAGGATGCTGTCAAATCTCGCTTCGTGGCTGCCTCCTCCATGGCACATGTGTCATTGGAGTCCACTGCTGTGTCATCTCCTGCTGTGACGCTTCAATCTGGCGCACTTGGGATGGAGCCCCAGGTGGGGTGTCTTCCCTTCCTGGACTCTCGGTGACTGAACTGCAGGCTAGGGTACCTGTCTCCACATCTGCGCCTAGCACCTCCTCCTGTCCATCACCTTACCGAATCTCTGAGGGTGAGACCAGGGAGGCAGTCCAGATACTAATGGAGCTCAATCAGGCAAAAGAGGACGCTGGACACGGGTCAACTGTCTATGCTGGTCGGTTACCCCCACTTCCTGAAAATGAGCCGAAGAATCCATGATAGTAGACCCTCCAATGAACTTACCTGTGACGGTTGGTTCTATGCCTATGAGCCACTGTCCATCAACCTTGGACATTCCTATATCCATGTCAGGTGTGCTGATGAGTACGCAAGTCCATCTACCCAGCCCTGGCGGTGTGTTCCTAGGGGCTGAAGTGGACGTTTCTATTGAAATAGACAGTAATTGGCCTAGTGAATGTATGTCGCCAGTACCAAGAAACAAAGAACAGAGAGTGGCGAGTCATAAACTTTTCCAGTCTGCAAAATTTATGAAACCTCTACCGTGTGTTGTCATCAAGATTGAACTTTGAGGTGGTGAATCTGCTATATATATATGACACCACCGACGATATGATGCTTTAACCAAAAACTGTTTGTCATGAGATAATTGTATTTACGTTATATGATGAATGAAGGACTCAGAATTCTTAGAATGAAGAAGCTGCTTAAATTGACCATCATTTTCAATTGAAAAAGACATTGATAAGGTACCATGCTACCCTTTATTGGTTTCTGAAATCTGATGATATATTTTGTGACAAACTGAGATTTTATAATATGTTTGTTTATATCACCAATAAGTGTTCTATAATTGGTTAAAACCTATTGCCATAAAAAGTATTAAGATATGGGTTCTATTTGATCTGATGACATGTGCTATGGGTATGGTTGATTGTATGCCGATTGTGATAATTTGATCAAACCGTCCGAAGGTATTAACAAAGGACTGGATCCTTATGATACCTAATGAAAGGTTTACTGACTGCATTTGCTGATATAGACCAATTGTATTTAATCATTGACTTTAAGCATTAGTAAGTATTACTCAGAGGTAAGGGGTTGGGTCTGTATTTAACAGTCCCAATGTGTATCGAACAGCAGAAGTGAGTTCTGGACTGGATTATTCTATTTTTCAACTTAGTCTGCCTACTAAATGTGCTCTGGCTCACGCAGGTTTTAAGGGATAGGGTCCCTGTGTTGGTAAATATATATATATATATATATATATATATATATATATATATATATATAAAGAAAAAGAAAAAAATCGTTGCCATTGTAGAGTTCGTCTATATGTAATTCGATTAAATAAGGACTCGAACTGCAGTTTTCATGTAGAGATGCAAGAAAACAGGGTTTATTTGTCGTTCTCCTGTACAACAATGCTAATCCTTGAAGTATATGAGGTTCGATCAATGTATGTTTAGCTTTCAATAACGTTCAATATATGACACAGTCAGAGACCTGAGAAGGTCTGCCAGAGCAAGGGGGTGAGGACAGCTTATATACTGTCCGCCTCCGATAGGGGTGCCCCCTGGCTCTGGCCGCCCGAACTACCTTGTAGGCGTTCGACTATAATCCTAATATTAGTGTCCCTACACCACCCCCCCCAGACATTACATACGCTTACTCTTTTAAATATATATACAATATAATATAAACTCATACAACTGAGTTTATTTTAGTAAAGCGTTATGTTACGTCGTGAACACAGTAGGGTCTATAAAAATATACAAAACTAATATTATTTACACAGGTGGTAATACATCCGAACGGCTAGACACATTTCGAATTATTAAGGACACATGTATAGTATACATACAAACATATACAGATTAGCGACTAGAACAACTTGACATCTCTCATGATTAAAAAAACAGGAACAAAAAAACTGAAGATCCGGGCAGCCATCCTAACCTTTTTGAACATTGGTTAGGCACGAAGTACCATCCTTTCGGAGGGACTCGGGTGTGTGGTGCTCTCCTCTTCAACAGCCGTCCTGTCCCAAACTGGACAGGCACGTTCATTCGAACGGGTTAGTGGTGCTCTCCTCTTCATTTTTTGTACTGCTGTCTCTGTTCTGACTGAACAGACACGTTCTTCCGAACGGGTGATTGGTGCTCTCCTCTTCAGATGTCTGGTCACCGAATTCATCCTGCGTACTCCTGTTACTGCTGTTCGATTGTTCAGTAGACATTCATACCACACTAACTCATTCTCTTTCGAATATCAATTCACTCATATATTATCATTCTCGAACCGTGGGCTCACCCTTCCTCACTCTGGTTCTTTAGTAGTTCCAGAGCGGATTCGCGGGTGCCGTCCCACTCGTCCAGGAACACCCCAAACACCTGCTGGAACTTGACGTTCATAGCCTCGTTCCGGTCGTTGGACTCTTGCAATCGTTTCTGAGCCAAAGCAGTCTTTGATGCGGCTAGCTTGGCTTCGTTCCGGATTTTGGTAATTTCGGCGGCCAATAGCGCCTCGTTCTCTTTCTCCAGGGACATTCTTGTATTGGTTTCCTGTTCAACCAGAGAGCGGGCGAATAAATTCACCACCCCCTGATTGTATCGGACAGCCGATTCCCTCTGCAACTCCTGGAAATTGTCCACCGCCTCCTGGGCTTGGGCGCAAACCACTCTGTCACTCGGATCAAAATACAGATCCACCGGTCTTGTGCTCAGTCGGGGCCTATTGTCCGGAATCTGAGTCATTTCAGGTTCGACACGTTGAGGAACCTTCTGTCCGCCCAATTCCGGGTAGTCACCCGACTCCGGCGCAGGGGCCGGATCTTTCCGGTCGAACCAAGCAGGTGGGTTATCACTCTGCGAAGCTGACGCTGCTGCCGATGATGCTGCCGAGGAAGGACGTGAGCCCGACCCCCCACTCATGGGTGACTGATACTCAGTCGAATCTTTCCGCTTCTGCTGCTTCGACCTGGAGTCACGAGCCACAGCCAGTGGCTTCTTAAACTCCGAGGTCTCGGGCGAATCGGAACGATGCTTCTTTCCTCTACCACTCGCTGGACTACGGCTAGCCCGCCTCTTCTCATCAATCTTTGACTTGGGTGGATCACCCCTCCATTCACATACTCTCGAGAATAGTTCGTTCGTCATTTGGAATTTCCCTCGAGCTCTCACTAGTGCAATCCTCGCACACAGCTTGCCTTTCGTGGATACATGCACATTACAGAATGATTCGGTCTTCACGTGGATGTGTTTGAAGTCCGAAGGGATCATTCTGTTATATTCCATCATTACTTTATCGTGCAGGCTCATCACTTTCTCGCGTGCTGCACTCAGTCCGGGGCTGTGACAATACTTCAGATGGCGAAGCATCACACCCCTTCTCGGAGTAACGCAACCATCACAGGTTGCGCTATCCCTCTGTCCTTTCGAATTGGCACATTCGTAGACCACAGTGTGGTGGAAGTGCCGTTCGCAGAGATGCCGCAGGAACCGCATCGCTGTCGGATATGTCCTGTCCCTTCCCTTCTCTTCTATGCAAATGGTGAACGGGCAATACCGCTCACCGTCTTTCAGATACCAACATAAATAGGCCCAGCGCAACTTTGACTTCTGGTCTCTTATGTAATAACTTTCGGGATATTTCAATAACTGTTGAAACCATTCGTTATAAAACTCGGATGGCAAGGGATCCTCCTCGGTTTCCCGAATCCAATCCTCGTCATCACTCTCGCCATTCATGTTTCGGGGTTCGGGGCAACCGTATGATTTCTTGCCCTTAGCGCACTCTTCAAACGAACCTGGAATGAAGTGTGCGAACTTCGCCTCACTATTCTTCCAGATTCGTTGTACTCTTTCCTGGTCCCCCTCATCTTTCTGCTCCTCCTTCTTCTCTCCCTCCTCTTCCTCCTCTGGCCCTTCCTCATTCGGAACCTCCATCTTCTCCTCCGGATCCTGTGTAGTTGGATCCAGATCGGTTTCTGGAGGCTCGCCATCCGAATCTGGTCCAGACTCATCGTCCGGACTGTCTTCGGATTCAGTCACTTTACTGGCCTTCTTAGCAGCTCCTTTAATAATACTGCCGACCTTAGCGGTGGCAGCAGCCTGTATGGCAGCCATACGTCCTTTCAGTGGATTATCACTCGAAGGATCTTTCTTGCCTACTGCCTCCGTGACTTTAGCAATCACCTTCGTTGGCACAGTCATTTTTGTGTCTTTCTTTGATTCCTTCAACTTCTTTTTTTCTTTCGCTGACAGGACCGGTGTGAAGGCACCCTGGTCACTGTCAGATTCGGTGTCGGTCAGAGTCTTTTTCTTTCCTCTTCCCTTCACACTTTTAACTTTCGCTTTCTTGGTTCGACCCAGTCTTCCGCAGTCCTGGGTTCTTTCTCCATGTCCGGTTCCTGGTACAGTACATCTCCTGCGATGTCCATTCCGGTAACCCCCATCCCCGTATGGTCAGTCAATACATACGGGACGTTCGGAAGGCGATTTTGCCGATGTGCGATTTCGCAATCGAACATGGCCCTTCTGAACGACTGACTCACTTGCAGTCCAGCCTCAGTCTTATTATAAAACAGCAGCCATTCGGATGGCAGTGCTGCATACTCGGTCGGTGATAAGAAGTGTCGAACACAGTCTCTGGTGGCTGCGTTCCAACACTTTCGTTCTCCTTTTAAGATTCGGTCGTGAATATGGACTTCCCGACCGTCGTACCTTGACTTGAATCCATCCAGATTCGGTTTGAGCAGCGGCTCGTCCGATCGTTCCAGGATTTCTTCAATCTCCATTCCCATGCTACCTTCTTCTATTTCGGAATTATCCTCATTCAGTGCGCTTTCTTCATTCTTTGTAACTGGCGACATCGCCTCTGTGTCCATAAATGCTTCGGACACCTCGTCGAGGGCCGATCGTTCCGAATGAGAGCCAGACGCCGAAGCCATCGTGACACTCAAGTTCTTTCAATCGATATACAATGAATGACAGGTACCAGGACCCTCTCTACGGGCTCCTGGCGACTTCACCCACCTGCTATACACCGATTTCACTTTAAACAGTCTTTATATCCTCGCTTTTTGTGCTCTGATACGCTTCCCCTTGCTCTGTCCGGCGAACCGTAAACAAATATGGCGGATCGTTGACCCGCGTTGACCTTTGCGCACGCGCGTCGGTCTCGCGAGATACCGCGCATTCGGCGAGACTTCATTGTTTTCCCGCGCTTGCTCTGATATCCTCACCACCCTGTCGAATTCATCTCGAGTCATTATGGATTTAAATACGGATAGCAACTACTAATCCGCCGGATTATCCGTCCATTACCCACTGGCACATTCACAGGTAAGTTTGTTGGATTTCTGACTTTTGTCGTGATCATTCCTACATATAAGACGAATTACCAGGTTACCCCGATAATTATGACAATATTTAACTGATTACATCGTTGTGTTTCAGGTTAGGTAACAGCACCCCTCACCCTCAACCTAGGGCTGCGACGAACCCCTACTGGATTCTCTTTACACCTGACATTCGGAGAGGTTCTCGCCCGTTCCCTCGTAGCCACAGAGGGGACAGTCCTTCTCTTCCTGTCTACACCTGCCGAGACATTCTTTGTTTTCTCCGATCTCTTTGGAGATGTTTTAATTTGCACCGCTTCCTTCTTCACCTTCCTGGGCCTACCCGGACCCCTCTTCTCGATTACTCTATCTAAATCTCTTTTCATTTCCTCTTTCTCCTCTTGTCCCATTTTGAACATTTCCGTGGAGTACTCTCTCCCCTTCCATGGTTTCAACCGGGCCACATTCGATTTCTGATTCCTCCCGAACGTATCTCTCATCAGGACTGTATCATCACTTATTCTTTGGGTGATCCTCCACGGACCGTCCCAATTGTCTCTCAGCTTGATGCCAACCAGAGGTTCGTGGTATCTCGCTACTAAGTCCCCTACCGCAAACCGCCGAACCTTTAGGTTAGTATCATAGCCCACTTTCTGCCATTAAGCCGTCTTTCCCAACTCCTTTCTTACTAATTCATGAGCTTTCCTGAATTGTTCTTTCAACGCTTCTACAAACATGATCTGACACGGGACATCTGGGTTCATTCCCACTACTCCGAACACCAGGTCCGCCAGCATAATCAGATCCTCTCCGAATACTAACAGATTCGGAGAGCAGTTCGTACTCGCGTGTACCGTGCTATTATAAGCATGGCAAACAAAGTCACACTGCTCATCCCAATCATCCATTTCCTGATTTATCAAACTCTTTAGGACCTGTATTAGGGTACGATTGAATCTTTCCACCTGACCATCACTCTGTGGTCGATACGGATTGGTTCGGGTCTTGCAAATGGCCAATTGGTGACAAATTTCCTGCCATAGATTCGATTCGAACTCTCTCCCTTGGTCGCTATGCAACATCAGAGGCACTCCCAAGTATAGTATCCATCCCTTCACCAACATTCTAGCACAAGTTGCTGCTTTGTGATCTTTCATTGGAAATACCTTTGTATACTTCGTATAGTAATCCGTTACTACCATCATACATGTATTCCCTTCTGGAGTCACAAATCCTGTAATTATATCCACTGCCACTCTTGCGAACCTTACTCCAAACAATTCCTGGGTTAAGGGCATTTTACCCAGCCCAGGCCCGGGCTTGCTCGTACAACATTTCGGACAAGTGTCTATCCATCTCAACAGATCCGTACTCATACCTGGCCAGTAATACATTCTAGCCAGCCTTTCCAGAGACCGTTTTCTCCCAAAATGGCCACTGGTCCGATGCCCATGGCAAAAGAACATTATATCCCTTCGCATGGCAGTAGGAATAAAGATCTGTCTTGACTTATTTCCCAAAGCATTCGTCTTCCACCTATAGATCAGTCCATTTACCACCTCTAACTCTGTCCATTGAGCTATTAGTCGCCTCATCTCCCTATTCTCCAACGATATTGCTGGCCGAGTCGGGACCCTTCCTTCTTGAAGTAACATCTTCAGACGGATACTATTCGCATCTTTCTCCTGGAAGCTCTTAATGGAGTTCTCGTCCCATTCCAGTATCACTGGTTCGAGATCTCTAAAAGGCTTTTGAATTCCTGCCAACACTGCATTATGCTTCCCACAATCATCACATCCGTCATTCTGACACTTCCTCACCGGGATTCGCGACAACGCATCAGCGTTCACATGCTTAGCCCCCTTTCTATGCTGAATTTGGCTATGGTCCAATCCGAACTCAGATAGGTGTGCCAACCACCGTCTTATCATACCTTCTGCATCCTTAAAATTCAATAACCACCGCAGGAAGGAATGATCTGTACGTAACGTAAAATCAGATCCCCACAAGAAGTGCTTATATTTCTTAGTATATACTACCACTGCCAATAATTCCCTCTTTGTCGTACAATAATTTCTTTGCGCCTTACTCATTGTATTGCTTGCAAATGCGATAGGAACCTCCTTCCCATCTTGGACTTGAGACAAAGCTGCCCCTATACTTTCATTGCTCGCATCAGTGTCTAATATAAAATGACCATCCGCAGTGGGGTATTTCAAAACCGGTGTTTCCACGAACAACCGTTTAATCAGTTCGAATGATTCCCCTTGTTCTTTCCCCCATGGGAACTTCTCCTTATGTCTCCCTGGGGTCCAGTGCGACAGACATTGTATTGGATAACTTATCCGGGAATATCCTGGTAAGAAATCTCTATAATAAGAACAAAATCCTAGGAAGGATCTTACTTCTTTCGGTCCTTTAGGAATGCTCCAGTCCGTTACCGTCTTAACCTTCTCCGGATCAGCCTTCACCCCTTCTGTAGAGATGATCCGTCCTAGATAGTTAATACTTTTCTGAAACATATTACACTTTTTAGCTTTCAGCTTTAATCCATTCGAGATTATCCGCTGTAACACTAACTTCAGGTTCCCCAGGCATTCATCAAATGTCTTTCCGAATATTATCACATCGTCCAGATACACTAGACATTTCTTCCACAATAAGTCACTCAGTAAAGTCTCCATCATTGCTTCAAACGTGGCCGGAGCATTACAGAGTCCGAATGGCATCACGTTATACTGGAACAACCCTACATGGCTCGAAAACGCCGTTTTCTCTTTGTCTTCTTCTTTCATTCCCACCTGCCAATAACCAGACTGCAAATCAATCGTGCAAAACCATTCATTTCCTCCAAGGGAATCAATGGTCTCATCTATCCGGGGGAGCGGATACGAATTCTTTTTAGTCAAGCCATTTAGTTTCCGGTAGTCTATACAGAATCGGATACTCCCATCCTTCTTGGTTACCATACATACTGGACTACTCCAAGGACTGGTGCTAGGGGTTATCACTCTTTCCGCCAACATCTTCGTAATCTCCTCCTCCGCCACCACTTTCTTTGCTAGCGGAAGACGTCTATATGGTATCTTTACTGGATTTGCCCCTTCCGTGTTAATTGAGTGTAGGACTCGATCCGTTCGTCCCAACGGCTCTCCGGGCCGCGCAAAGGCTGAACTACACTCAGTTAACATCTCCCTCAGGGCACTCCTCTGTTCCTCCGTCTCTACTCCGGATCCCTCTATTAACTTTGCCAATCCTTCCTCCATTACTTCACTGTTCGGGACTAGTCCACTTCCATTCTCAAAGCTACTGGTGACCGCTTCCGCGGATATCACTTCTCCCACTACAGTGCCTTTCTCTAGGTAGATGGTTTTCGAACCCGGGTTCATTATGGGGGCTACACCCCATGCTATATTTCCTATCAGGGTGTCGGCTGATTCCAAACCCTTCTTTCCCAACACTGTCACATTAGGTTCGAAAACCCCCGGAACACCCCTCTTCATCCTACTGGAGGCTATTAAGACATCACATGCCATTCCGGGAGGTATTTTTACCGTCTGTACCACACGCGCTACTCCACTAACTTCCCGTGCCAGGCATTGTATCCTGTCTTTGTAGGGATGATTTACTTTCAACATTCCAGTGACGGGGTCCAATTTTACTCCATATAAGGAAGCGAAATCCATCCCAATGATACCATCGTCCTCTATCCCAGCGACAGTAGGGGAAATGATATATTCCCTACCGCCCACCAAGATGATCATACAAGTCCTACCAAACGTTCGTATCTTGCTCCCATCAGCCGCACATGCATTTACCCTCGTTGTGAGGTCATCATCCATGCTCGACACCAGATTGAAGAATCTTTTCGACATAGCGGAGTGGCTAGCTCCGGTATCCAACAAAAATTCCCCGATTCTGCCGTTTACAGATACGGACACATACCATCTCTTTCCTCCCATCATTGAGGGATTACTTGCGAACCGTTTGACGTCGTCTGTCATGTCAAACTTGAATCCGAATCCTTTCAAATACTCCAGACACGGATGACCTTGGGGAAGGCGGATCCCCCCGATCCTGGATAGTTCCTCTACCCAACCTTCCTCTCTATTGGTGATCGGTTTCCCTTCTTTGCTCTCCCTGGCAACTGTCTCACCAATACCCCCAGCCCCACATGTTTTCGGCTCATTAGCATTTCCCATGCTGCTGGGCGGATACATTACAGACTCCTCAATCGCGTTCGTATCGATTGTACCCTGGCATACTTTATTCGGGGCCGTCAGTTTGCCTTCACGGACAACCCCCTCTAATTTCCCGTCTCCTCTCTCTTCCTTTCTCTCCAAACTGGTTTCTCGGCCGTACATTCGGCTGCGAAATGTCCGGTCTCTTGGCACCTGAAACACTTCACCGTTGCCCTATCTAGCTTCGGTCGTTTCTGATAGTCCAACAATCCTTTCATTTCTTCCATCATGGCCATCAACCGTTTCTCATTCTCGGATGACTCCACCACCTGGGGGGTAGGGGTTGGCTTAGAGCTTGCCTCTACTGGCTTCTCCTTCTCGGGTGGCTTACTACCATTTTCTTCCACCGATTCTTTCGATCCCACTTGTCGCCCCCGGTGGCCGCAATTCTTTCTTCATCCGAACCATCGTCCGAATCGCTCTCCTCTGGAGTGGCCGTATGTGCAGACGCCACCCTTTGGTTGGGTACGAACCCAGAAAGTAATTGTTTCTTCTTCTCGTGCTGATCTATAGCCAAAAAGAAGTCTACCATTGATGATCCTCGTCCCCATTCCTTCTGGACGAGCTCAGCATGGGACGGATCCCTCAGTCCCTTTATAAAGTGTGTGAATAGTTCATCTAAGAAATATTCATCATCACGCCTCCAATAAGGTCGGGCCTTTTGCAACAATCTTTGAAGTTCTAGCCCGAACACTTTCGGAGACTCTTTTGGTTTTTGCGTTCGTACCTGGAACTCCGACCAAGGATCATTCGCTGACAACACACCAAAGATATGTGTGGCGGCTGCCACCAATTGGTCATAGTTTCCATCTTCTCCATATGTCTCTCGCCAATCATCTACAGCTATTCGTCCCGGACCCTCACTCAACCATTTAATAAGGGGACCTAAGGAAGCCTCCTTGTCCCACCCATGATAACGGTTATCGTCGCAAAAGTCTTGGTAGCTTTCCTTCCAATTCTCTCCATTGAACCGTCGGGGAGTCCGAACAGGCTTCCGGGCACTGTTTTGACTCCATACCAGTCGATCAGACTGCCTCCGACTCCATTCCATAATTTCTGACTCATCTTCCCGGGTCCGACTGCAACAGTCTATCCCCATTCCTTGTATACAAGGATCGGATTCCACTATTGCAGCAACCCTCGGGCCCATAGATAATAGTGTCAACCTTCTAGGGGCAGGGACCGGTCGTGGTGTCCCTCCTCTTGGATTGGGCCGGGTTCGATTAGGGCTGGGGGGGTAACCCCCGTATGAACCAGGGTCCGGCACAGTCCCGGCTCCTCCTCCCGGGTAAGTTCCGGGGTTCGGAGCACCACCTGCCCCCCTGCTCGGAATCGATCCACCCCCTTCATTATAGGACTGGTGTCCTTCGTTCGATCCGGCTCCGGGTAATGGTGCCCGGTACTGGTAGGTTATATTATATATCGGTGGTGGTGGTACCGTATAGTTGTGTCCTGCCAGTGTGTCATCCGCAAAGGGATGTAAAGAGCCGTAGCTATGATTCATTCGTTTGGGTGGGGCTTCGCTCGTAATATCATGGGTACTAGAGATCTCTTTCTCCTCGGTTCCCCCATAGGTGACTTTACGGTCAGCCTCGTTCGGGGCCGTTCTCCCTTGGGTTCGGGCATACTTCCCTTCCGAAACAATCCCCTGTGTTTCGATTGGATCCACGGTAGTTAATATCGGACTAGGCGTGGATGCAACGTGCTTAGGCAGCTTGGCCCCCTCATTCGTCGGTTCCCGGCTTCTAGCCTCAACTTCTTTGTGGATTTCTTCCATCTGACTCTGATAGGCCAGATAGGTATCATTGATTTCGTCTTTCTTTTTCTGAATAATTTCGAGGTCAGCCTTCATTTCAATTCGGGCTTGCTTCAACGCCTCTCGTTCTTGCTCGAACTGTTCCCTCAGAGCCTGGCCGGACTTTTCTTCCTTCGAATAATCCGCCTTGATTTTCTTGACCCTCCTGGATTGTCGCTCGATCTCGCCTTCATAGGTATCCCGAAGATCACGACTTCGGCGAGCCTCTTCCTTTTCTTTCTGGAGTTGTGCTTGCTCCTCTGTCAGACTGTGTTGAGCGTTCTTAACCTTCTGTTGGACCTTAGCCAATTGAGAGGTTTAGAGAGCCAATTGTTCACTTATATATTTCCTATCCGCTTGTATTCTGGATTTCACTTCGCTCAATTCCTCGGCTTCCTTCTGGTTCTGGGCGATTACCCTTGCCTTTTCGTCGGCCAGTCGGATCAAATCCTCATTCATGGCTGTATACCGATCCCTCATTTCCTCCTCCTCTGCTTTGAATTTTTCACAGTAGGCGTCGTAGTCAGGGACCTGTCGACCTCTTCTAGACAAGTCTCGTTCCATATGTCCGAGGTTCGGTTCGGAGGGAAGCATGTCTGCCCATGGGTTCCCTCTGAACGGATTGGTGTTCGGAACTGTTCTGATAGGAGGAAATTCTCCCGGAGTTCGAAAAATCAGACTCCTCTTTCGAGATCCTTTATTCTCCGGGGTGTGCATTCGAGAGGCTATATCCCAGATTTCATTTATTTGGGCTACTGTGTAATCCAGTTCCCCATCCTCCAGTTCGGTCCCCGATCCTTCATCCCCCCCGTTCCTTGACTGAGCCTTTGCCAGGGTCAGTCCGCTATCTTCCACATAAAAATCCTGGTCACGGCACCAGTGTAGAGTTCGTCTATATGTAATTCGATTAACTAAGGACTTGAACTGCAGTTTTCATGTAGAGATGCAAGAAAACAGGGTTTATTTGTCGTTCTCCTGTACAACAATGCTAATCCTTGAAGTATATGAGGTTCGATCAATGTATGTTTAGCTTTCAATAACGTTCAATATATGACACAGTCAGAGACCTGAGAAGGTCTGCCAGAGCAAGGGGGTGAGGACAGCTTATATACTGTCCGCCTCCGATAGGGGTGCCCCCTGGCTCTGGCCGCCCGAACTACCTTGTAGGCGTTCGACTATAATCCTAATATTAGTGTCCCTACACCATGATGAATCTGGTCTATTACCATTTCACTATTATGAAGCCATGTGACTTGTGCTATTACATGGATTCACCGAATGGACACGGATGTGACTTTGATTCATATGAGGTTTTGAGAACCTTAAGATGCTCGTATCATGTTTACCGGATCTTCGCTATATGTGTATATTTATTCCAAAATTATTGACCTTCTAACTTTACTCTGGAGATGTAGCAAGTGAGTCTATTAAAATAGGCGGGTTGGCACAAGGTTTACTATTAGTCAGACGCTTGCCACCTTTTGTGGTACCAATGACTCTTATGTGAAAGATTGGTAACTTTTTAAGGAGAAGTGTTCATGTTGATCTGTATGTATACTATACCTGTTGTAAAATTGTTTTCGATGAAACATGGTTGGTATACAGTGGTATATCTTAAAAGTTTTATATTTTCTACGATATATGGTCAAGTTTGATTTATAGGGCTTGACTAGAAGCAGCTGTTGTTGGAGGATGATACTCCGGATATTGTGAAGCTCAGTTCTGATGATTGGTGTGAGTGATACAGATATGAAGGTATAAATGGATATAGAGAGATTGGTATCTTTTGTATTCAAGAATGGATGTATGAATTTGTTCTATGCGAAAGAGTTACACTTGTCTCCACTATGTATATGTTTGGAGACAATATATATTTTTTGGGTTGCTTTGGTTTATGATTTGTCATCATATCGAGGTGTTGTAAGTGAGAAAATACTGCGCTTTGTTCCGGTATTTGGACATTATTATATTGTCTGAAGGGGAGTAGTGTAGTGGGACGCTGTACTATTTCTATAGAACCAGATTGGGTTATTTGATTGTGTTTACTGTGGTGTATCCGGTCCGCACTCCTGTCTGGTCTCCTGTATGTGATTACATAATCCCGCTGAGGATTGGTGGAGTGCGACCTGGTAATATGCACCGAGCCGGGACAGCCACGTGTCACCCGAACTAACCCGGGTACTGTGTCGGCCCGGAGAAACCGGTTTCAGGTTACCCGGAATTCCTCAGGGACTCAATTGTACACAAGTAATGGAGTGGAGTTATATAATTCTCGGTATATAAACCCCTGGGTTCTTCTACTCGGGGACTCAGTCTTGCTGTGCACTTCGGCCAGCTTGGTTGTTCCTCAACAGAGATTCCTAGAACTTTGTACTTTTCGGCCTAGTCCTGCTGCTGCTCCTACCTCGGTGACCCTGCGTCTTTCTCTGTTCTACCCTCTGGGGAACAGAGGAGATAGATGCATTGGTAGATAACTCCGGGTCCGCCTCCCTCTGAGGAGTCCGGCCCATACGGAGTTTACCGGGATCTGAGAGAGCCTTGGACATTGGGGAATTATTGATTAGACTGTGAGCGTATCACTCCTGTATGTTCATGTAACACCTGTCGTTGGAAAGCATATTTGAATATCACTATCTGTCTGTATGATTACGAGCCGTATGTCAGAATGAATAAAGAGTAATTTCTAAACAACCTATTTGTGAATCTGGAGTTTTTCATAGCTCATGCCTATCTTAGAAAAGCCAACAACTACACTATTATCGCGTAAATGAACTAAAAAAAAAGGGGACATTTTTCTTTGACGATTATCATCCAATTTGCTTAGCTTGGCCATGTACTTCTTTCCCTGATAAATTTGTTGATCTAGTGATGCCAAAACAACGTCGTTTTTTTGACAGAGGTCATTGAAGAAATAAGTTTCATTTATAATAAATGGAAAAAAAGGCAAAGCGGTAGACTTTACTCAAATTGAATTAAAAAAAGTTTTTCCAACAATAAATAATTTTTGATTATAACTAATTTTAATTTCATGATTGATACAATATAAAACAGAGTGAAAAAAGAAATTTTAAATAAGAAAAAAGATATAAAAAGTATTCTAAATTGTTACGGAGCTGTGAGATGTAAGGACAACAAAACTCATTACACCTCTCTTCTGAGAAGCATTCATCACTTAGCGTTACACGGAGAAACACTATTACCACGCTGTTGCTACTGCTTCTGCTGTCTCGCCTGCTGCTGCTACTTCTGCTGCTGCTGCTGCTGCTGCTACTCTGCTCCTACTACTCTGCTGTTGCTGCTTCAAGAGTATATGGACCTAAATGAAAAATACCTACATCTGGAATGTAAGGTAGTCAAAGAAAACGGTGACGCTCTTGGAGTGGACGACAATGTGGCTCCCGTGAACAACTTGGCTCACGCTCTGTTCAAGGACACTCAAGTTTCCATCGGAGGTTTCAAAGTATTTGGTAACATGGAAATTTACCCCTACAGAGCTTACCTGGAAGGTTTGCTCAACTACGACAAGGGTGTGAAAAAGGGCATCATGACGGCGCAAGGTTGGTGCAGAGACACGGCCGGTAAGTTCAATGACCAGACAGATGCAAACGAAGGCTTCGTGGCTCGCAAAGCAATAGCTAAAGAAGGTAGCTTTCACCTCATCAAGAGACTCCACTTGTTCCTGGCTCATGAACCGGAGCTCATAGCTAGAGAAACAGAGATCAACCTCACTCTGAAACAGGCTTCGCCTAGTTTCCATCTGATGGCCACTATCGACAGCAAGTAAAAACTAAGGATCAGTAAGGCTAAGCTTTACGTGCGTCGAGTTGTGGTTGCTCCTTCAGTGTCCGAAACGCACGAGAAGGCTGTCATCGAACACGGACCCTTCGACTACCCTGTAAACCGAGTGGAAGTGACAACCTATGCCATTCCCCTGGGCAATTGAGATCACACCTACACGCACTCTAACATGGGACAGCTCCCCAAGGCCGTGACCATTTGTTTCTTGGACCACAATGCCTTCAACGGAAATTACAAGAAGAACCCGTTTGAGATGAAACATTTAAATATCAACTCGCTGCAAGTGATTGTGAACGACCAAAAAGTTCCCGACGACGCCTGCGTGCCCAACTTCGCCGAAAAGCAAGCGGTGAGGGAATATCTGGCACTACACACAGAAACGGGGATGTACGAAGGTTCGCGCTCTTGCAATATCAGCTACGAAGACTTCCTGAATGGCTACACAGTGTTCCCTCTAGATATAACTCCTGACAGATCGCACAACGGTGGCAGGGTCAACCTTATAAACGCAGGGCAGTTGAGAGTAGAGCTCAGTTTCTCCACCACGCTCACAGCGACGACAACGGTGCTACTCTACTTGGTGTACGACAACATCATCAAGTTGACTACCATATGAACTGAGCTGGTCCACTCAAAGTGTATGAACATGCTAGAAATTGAAAAAGTGTTAAAGGATAACATTCACACGAAACACCGTTTCCTAGGAGTTTTCTCTTGTGACACAATTCCCAAACACCCCATGAAGGACACTTGTTTTGTAAGCAAAACAGACCCTGAACATTTACCAGGTCAACATTGGGTGGTGTTTTAGGTGTCAAGAACAGGAGAAGTGTACTTCTTTGATTCGTTCGGTTTACCTCCGCTGAGCATAGAGTTTCTACCTTTCGTGAAACGCTCTACTCCTTTCAAGTGGCAAAGCAACAGTTTTCAACTGCAAGACACATCTGCTGACACCTGTGGACCTCATTGCATACGTTTCCTGATAGAAGCGTGTCGGACAAGAAAAGATGCGTGATGTGGATGAGCAGAAACCCGAAGTTGAGCGATCGGAGAGTGAGTCAAAAACTCGGGCCGTGGACGTAAAAGAAGAAAAAAAAAACGGGTGCCACACGCAGGAAGAGCTCATGAATTTGGCTGAAATGATTTTTAAAATGGCCGAATTAGCCAAATATATATGGAGTAAGCTCAAAAACTGTGAAAGCAGTGACACAAAGTTTTGCGGTCTTTTTCAATGTCTGTCGAAAAAAACGGAGAAAAAAAAATCTTTTTGTTGAAGACATGTACTTATTATAAATCGCCGGCTGCCTCTGGTATTTTCTATTATCATTTCACTCTTATTTTTCTCTCGCCCCCTTTGGGGCCCCCCTACCCCACCCCACCCCACCCCACCACCCCACCCCAACCCACCCCATCCCACCCCATCCCACCCTGACCCCCAACCCCAACCCCCGGGAGAGCAAGGGAAAGGAAGGGGAGAGGGCCCCCAGCCCCACCCTGCCCCCTACCTCCCCCCGAATTTTTTGTTTTACCCTTATGTAACGGGTTGCTTCCGGTCGTGTAACAAGGCCGAGGTCACCCTTAAATAGATCACTTCTGGTCGTCAGAATACTGACCTCTGATTGGTCGATTCACGAGTCACTTCCGGTTACGTCATCGCCCTACCGGCCTCTGATTGGTTGATTAATTAGGTCATGTTACCATGGTAACCAAATGCTGGCCTCTGATTGGTTGAGAGCTCTCGCTAATCCCCTAAGTAGGTCACGTTGCCATGGTAACTCGGTCACGTGACCAAATGGAGATTGGTCTCTTGTCCTTTGACCATTCTAGTAGTTGAGTCATAGTCTCATCCCGATACATACAATACTACTCTTTACCATGGATATGGTGGAAGCAAAGCAATTACTCTGCCAGTAAAAAGTATTAGTCCCATATTACTCTATATAAATCCTTAAATCTCATGTGTGAGAAATTATTGGACGGGTTTAATAGTGTTAAAAGTATATTTTAGCTATAGATATGTTGAATATATTATGTTCAAACCCTGGATAAATTATACTATGCTTGCCGTCATAGCAAGGTAAATTTGTTACTATTACTGGAAAAGAACAAGGGAATCCAAAGTGTCCGACATAAAGTGATATTGGGACTTACAATTCTCCAACTTTGATGAGGAATATCTGATATTATAATGCATTGTTTAATGTTTAGTGGATGGATATAAGATCTCGATACTCCTTTCCCCAAACATGCCAAAATAAAAGCTCTAAATGGAAATTTTAAAACGGTAGCTAAGAGAAGAAGCTTCACGATTGAACTGCCGATATATAATGGTAAGGAGACACTTATTGCAGATAGGGGTAGCTTAGTAGATTAGATAAGATTTCGGACGCAACTTGAAGCATACTCTCAGGCACTTGTTTTGCAACCATCTTTGGTGCGACAGGGTTAGGCCATGGTATGAATAGCCAGGGTTGTCAACGACAGGTGAAATTGTTTGTTTTGAAGTCACGACAGACAAGAAGCCTTTCGTCTCTTTCAAAAGAGCGTTGTATAGGGATTATTCCACTGATGGAATCGGCCATTTTTTCATATATCGGATGAGGTTTGCCCATAAATTTGACATTATAGACTTTTATCAGATGACAAAATTTCGGCCAACCGAAGATAGTGGAATACATGCTTATGGCAGTTCGTATTTTGGATTTTTAGAGGAGTTTAAGCAAATTGTTTGTGTAAAACGAATTCCTTTCAATAATTAGCCAAATAATCGTTAAGTTATAAAGAATACAGTTTTTTTACTTTGTGTTTGACAAACATATTGTAGGAAAATAGGGCTTTTATTTATTAAAAAAAACAACTGTCATAAACACTGTAGTACTAACCACTGGACTAAAAACTTTAAAAAATTCAGTATAATACAATTTGCAAACTGCTTATTTTGATTCGACATATTTATGCATCCTCATGTATTTGTCTCGTCCCCAGTGGCGTCGGAGGAGGGGGGAGGACCCTACAAGATAATACACATAGATCTCAAACTGTCCCACATAGGGAAAAGTGGGACACACAAGTCTTGGCCCCTTCTCAAAAATAAAGGGGGGTCAACAATTACTTTTCTATACAATTTTGATAAAGTGTGTATATATGCACTATCATGCATAAAAGCCAACACTTGAATCACATAAGCATGTGTCCCACTGCCCCCCTCCCCAAAGAGGATTTGCTTCCTACGTCAAAATAGAACGTGCCTTACAGTCCTCTGATAATTCCAATGATAGGATGGGCATGTGTGGGGGTCCTGCCTTACCAGAATGGACTTTGAAACTGACAAGGCAACATATCCCTGACATTTTTTGGAGGTCCGTGGTGCAGTGTGTGTGAGTGTGAGGGTGGGGGGGGGGGGTACTATAGGGTGTACGGAAAAGGTTCCCTACCCCTGTATCTACTTAACTAAGCTAGCAGAGGTGGGAGTTCTATACCCTGGTACCTATGTATACACATTGGCATGAGTCTATTAGAAACATATTTTTATATACATATCTGATATATGTTAAATATGCACTGCTTTCATACAATATAAGAGAGACATTCTTTCCTCAGGTTATAACGAAAGTTGTCCAGTTCATCAGGTATGGTCCACGGCATTATTAGCACATACACTGTCTCTACATATAACGTAGCGGTATAGCTTGACGCCCTGCCCCTCATGTACAAGGCTGCTGAGTTTGAAAGCTGGGATTAGGGGTGTGGGGGGATACCTGGGGAAGTGGACACTCACAGTCACACATGTGACATCTAGTAGTAGTAGTACAGCTACAGTGTAGTACAGGAAGGGAGGTGGGCTTGGGCAGAGATACATATTTTCTCTTAAATGCAACACAGCATCAACCTGGTGCATCCACAGGCCTTTTGATGGGATATCTATCTATGAGGTTACATCAATAGTATATTCCACCAATTTGTAAAAAAAAAATCACAAATTCGTTTTAATTACATTGACATTACATAGACTCATGCATCTTACTTTAGCACTACGCTGCAACAACCTGTCTAGCATTACGGTGCAGTTTACCACACTGACAGGGGAATACTGGTTAGCTGTCACCTGTTCATGGTAATTTCATGATTTAATGTTTTGTGAGACATTAGACCTAGGTCCTTTCATTTTATGTAGTCCTACACTGATATTGATTCATGTTTGTGTTCTCGTAATTCTATTCGAGTCCATAGTTCACTATTTCTTGTTTCTACTTTTAAGTAGTTTACTTTTTGTATAGAAATGACACAATATTAACAAAACAGTATAATTCAACACCACAGCTAATGGACTGGTATCCTTGGTAACATCAAGTAACATTTACATGAGGTCCTTTTCAGTACTGAAATCCAACGTTAGTCTGATTGGTAGTTCCGTTAGATTACACAATATTCCAGCAGTTCAAGAGTATTATCAGGTGACAGCTAACCAGGATTCCTCTTTGCGGCGTGGGAGACTGAACCTTGTTGCTATTTAGTAAAGACATATATCTAATCTAATAGATCAATATTTATTTTAAAGGCTGGTGCATGTACCTTAGTAGTATTGTATGTATCGGAACGGGACTATAGTTAAGTACTGTTTATTACTCAATCGACCTGCAGCCAATCAGAGGCCTCCCTTTTGGCGGGAAATTCAAAAGCAGCCAATGAGAGGCCTCCCTTTTGGCGGGAAATTCAAATAGGTCACGTGACCGGAAGTGACCTACTTCCGGTCACGTGACCTTTGGGCGGGAAATTCAAATAGGTCACGTGACCGGAAGTGACCTACTTAAGAGGGTCACGTGACCACCATGTTGGCGGGAAATTCAAATAGGTCACGTGACTGGAAGTGACCTACTTAAGGGGGTCACGTGACTACTAGGTTGGCGCGAATTTCAAAATAAGTCACTTGAGATTTTTATGGATAAATAAATTTTAAAAAAGAAAAAAAGCAAGCTGAAAGCTTGCTAAAAAATAATTTTAAAATGTGGCTCTTTTTTTTAGGGGGGGGAGGGGCACTCTGGGGGGCACTCTTTAAGATGCATGGGGGGGGAGGGGGGGAGGGGGGGGAGGGGAAGGGATTTTTAAGAGTGAGACTCGCTTCTCTGCCCTCTCTTTTAGAGGGCAGAGAGGCGAGTCTACTGGTTCGTCTACTTACAATGAAATGTATCATGATTGCGTTTATGATGATGTGCATCTCTTGCTGGCTAGACTTTCAAGCAAATTTGCTAAAGTCCAGCCCGTTATTGAATGTCCGGCCTAGCCTGACCCTCAGTAGAACAGTCCTTGACCCATCTATTATAGTCCAGCAGCGCCTGACTCTTGTATGAGAGTAGTATTGGCGACATTGGCTGACTCTGATATTTACCTGTGTGTACGGAGGGAGGAGAGGGTTCACAGCCACAGCTCTCTTAAGGCAAAGCTTGCGCTTATAGAGCACTACTAGTGGAGGTCTGGATAAGGAGGCTATGGTGGTTGTCTTCAAAAAAAATAAAAAAATAGCCATGGCGCATGTCGATGTCGCTTAATTATGCTCATATCTCATGTCGATTTTAAGAATTGCTCATGTCACCTGTCACTATGTTTTTCAAGCTTCATGTCAAATGTCACTAGGCTTCATGTCGAATGTCGATTCTAAGAAACAGGTATGTCACCATCTCGAATTTAGCGGTCCACACTGCCGCTGCTGCTGCTGCTGCTGCTGCTGCTGCTGCTGCTGCTGCTGTTGCTGCTGCTGATTTGCTGTTGCTGCTGCTGTCGGTGCTGCTGCTTGTGCTGCTCGTGCAGCTGCTGCAGCTGCTGACAGCTGCTGCTGCTTGTGCTGCTCGTGCAGCTGCTGCAGTTGCTGACGATGTCACGGATGCTGTTGACAGATGCTGCTGCTTGTGCTACTCGTGCAGCTGCTGCTGCTGCTGCTGCTGCTGACGATGTCACGGATGCTGCTGACAGATGCTGCTGCTTGTGCTGCTTGTGCAGCTGCTGCAGCAGCTGCTGCTTGTGCTGCTCGTGCTGCTGCTGCTGACGATGTCACGGATGCTGCTGACAGATGCTGCTGCTTGTGCTGCACGAGACTGAGTAGCTGCTATTACTAATGCTACTAATACTAGTATGAGAAAATACATTTAGTCAGTCGACTAAATCAAGGAGGTTTTCTGACTTCAGTGGATCGTTTAGCCATCGGCCACAGGCAAAACTTGAAACCATTTTATACATGGGGCAATTGGCAGAGTCGAAACATGTTGGTACGATGGGGTCGATCATGTTCATCATCAGTTCAGGCAAAGGAAGTGTGTCAACAGCACGCGAAAACTTCATGTCCGGATGTTTCAACACAAGACTTTTTATCACACTCACACAGCTGCTTTGAAGAGTGAATCCTTGACCAAACTTGAGCTTTTCCAACACAGCTTTGGCCTCCTTCTGTGCAGTAAGGGATCTCTCTTTCGGGGTCATCGCAGTGCTGGCTAGCATGTCCTCAAAGTCTTTAACATAATGTTCCAACGGGCTACAAATGATGTACTCCAGATCATCGTCCGCATATGTCGTCTCCTCGCACCATATTGTGTCTTCTCCTGTTTCGAATTCCGTCATTTTCTGAACAATCTCCTTGTGAGTGCGTTGCATATATCGAAGCTCCTTCAAAGACCAGATAACTTGTATGCCGAACCCTGAAAAACCTGAAGGAATTTCACCACTACAGTCAGGCCAACTATACGGAGCTAAGAAAAATAGCTCCAACAAAATTTTCTCCCTCTGTCCAAATGAAACTACTTCCGTTCCGATGAAGTTGAAGCATGCTTCTATCCATTGCTCCTTGGTGACGTCCTTCCAATGTTTCTTTACCTCACATGCATCATAGGGCACTGTTTCTCTTCTTGCTTCTAGTGGGAGTTGCTTTTTCTTTCTTGGACTCATTTGGAGAGTTTCGATGCTCTGTAGCGTCGACACTTCGATAAGAAAAGAAGCTGTAAAGGTAGAAATAACCCTCATAACATGCTGAGCGAGCGTGGAGTGGACGATGCTACGATGATGAAGGGCGGGTCGAGAAAGTGTGATGGGTGAGAGCGGCGTTTCACTCCTTATGTACCCTGTCCTAGATAATCCTCTTAAACGGCTGAAAAGACTCTCTCAGTACAGAGTCTCTACTCAATTAAGTGATCTGTTAAGTAAGTTTTCACATGCTACTTGACTACTGCAGGTGGGTTTAGACTTAAGCAGCTTAGTGCACACACGTGTCTGTTAGAAAGCTACCTGCACACCTGCCTTCCTTTTTCACTAGTATTTACCCCTTGCCGACTTATAAGGCGCCTATACACGTGTCAGCCTCCTTATATACGTCTTCTTGCTTCTAAAGCTAAGCTACTTACCGTCGTTTTCAGCTGCCGCAGGCTGACTGGCAGCTATTTAAAAGAGAATACCCGTTACCTGTATAACGGATCAGGAGGTTATGAGATTAGAGTGTGTATACAAAAAAAAGCTACAGGGGGCATGTGTCTGTCTGTGAGGTAGAGACGATGTGGTAAGCGGCTCAAGTGTAAAACAAAAGCACCTCCTCTTGCCGCAGTGAGTGGCGCGGGACGTCGGCTGGCTAGTTGAATAAGCGTCAGCTTAAAAGATAATCCGTCCACGGGCTGGCGCGTCACACCTGTCGTTAATCACCCCCTGTAGTTTTTGTATACGCAGGTGGTGACCCGGCTTTATCTCTTCACCAGCTATAATCCCATATACATGTAGCGCACGTTACACTCGTTATCTCTCTTTTCATGCTGAGGGATTAGGGGTGGAAGGGTTCAGGTGAAAAGCGATTTGATTCCTCTCTAGAAGAGGGTGGGGCTCTAGGTGAAAACAAGCTTAGACCATCCAGATTAGCCGCTCTCTCGGCTATATAAAGAGCCTCAATTTTTTTTATCTCTGCCCACTTCGTCTTGTTGTACACTATCAGTCACGAGGCAGACGCTCGAAGTAGCAGATGTTTGCAGTATGGATTATACAGAGGTTACCTGCTAATAGGATTTTGTCAGAATAGGGTGAGTTGCTCTTAAAATGACCATTTTAAATGGGTTGTTAATATGGTATCTGATGTTAATGAGCTAACACCTAACATTGAGGATTATGACCTCCCAGAGGGGCGTCTCGCCAAATTCTCTGGTCTTGACTATAGGCTTAACTGTCTAAAGACTGTGGAGCACGTTAATGGGCGGTCTCTTTACTAATTTCACTTGACCAGGCCGGCAGAGTCAACTAGTCTAGGTAATTACAACCACAAGGGTGGCTACTCAACATCCAAGTGGACCTACTACTACGAGATTGTCTTTTGACCACTCTGCTGCCGCCTGCTGGTCTGGCGATTACATGCTCTAGTATAGTTCTCCGCTCTTTTCGTCAGATGGCGCCACAATAGGGTTTTTGTACATTTCCACGATACTCGCGAACATTTTAAACGCATAATGACCTATAATAAGCAACAAAGCACACTTCTCATATATTGAATATAAGAAACATGTCAACGTTGTGTATTTCTGATAGAATGAGGCAGATTCTTTGAAATATCAACTAAACTATAGCGAGATTGAAAATACTACACCATAACTAAAGCGATATAAAAGCTATATAAAGTCAGAACTTCTCACGGAACGGCATCTGCAACAGATCACTCAACCATTCGTCTTGAAATGCCACACAGGGTTCTCGTCCAACAGGACTTTGAGCCTTGACGCTTTTGAGGGAGGTTTGATCTTATGTTGCTTAACATGTGGTGTAATTAATCAACACCGCGGCCCCTCTTTAGGGGCCACACAATAAACAAAGAATAAAAAAGGGTAAGCCTTAAGTTTAAAGTGAATCTCCCAGGATTTTGGCGAGGCCGACAAAGGGGGAGGTAACAGATTTAAACTGCAGGAGACTATACGCAAACCTTGATACTCTCAGAGGGGAGCCCTATATTGCGAGCCTGTGGTCAGATCTATCACCTCTAGGGTGCAGTCTGCATATCATAAATGACCACCACAGACATTGGGATATAATGTTAATCCTACTCCAGGGTCTCCATAATTAGCTGGGCTCGCCTTGAGATGGGAAATTCACTACAGCACTATCTGTCGTTGAAAATGGTGCTCGTGTAGAGTCGGGATGATGTACCAAAAGAGCATTTTATACACAATGATACCCTTGTACAAATGCGTATACCTAGTAGGCTGTGTCTTATCATCAAATCTAAGAGGGTGCGCTATAGTTTTATTATACTTTTATAGACCATTTTAAAATCCGAGCTTAGCTTAGTTCATAGTCTCCTTACCAATTTTCACTTGACCAGGCTGGCAGAGCCAACTAGTCTAGGTAATCATAACCACAAAGGCGGCTACTCAAGATCCAAGTAGACTTACTACTACGTGATTGTCTTTTTGGCCCCTCTGCCGCCTAGTTATTACATCCTCCAGTCTAGCTCGCCACACCCTTTGAGCAGCTCCATTGCCTCGGTAAAAGTGTAGGGGTGTGCTTTCCACCTTCAGTCATCCATAGATTCGATCACCATCACCCCCCTTGAAATGACCTAAGGTCTGTTAATTAGGGCGTAAAGCAGCCCAACAACCAACCAAGTCCCTGTCAAAGATGTGAATAACGAACGCGCTAGTATAGTTCCCCGCTCTTTCGTCAGATAGCGCCACAATAGAGGTTTTGTACATTCCTACGATGCTCGCGAGCATTTCAACGCATAATGAGCTATATAGGCAACAAAGCGCGCTTCTAATATATTAAAATATAAAAACAATTCAATATTGTGTATTTCTGATAGAAATGAGGCAGTTTCCTTAAATACCAACTAAACTATAGCGAGATGAAAAATACCACACCATATCTAAAGCTTTATAAAAAGCTATAGAAAGTCAGAACCTCACACGGATCAGTATTCTGTCTGCAACGGATCACCCCTGACCCACTGGTCCTCGCATGCCACACACGGCTCTGCCGTGTTTGTGCTTTGAGGTATCACCCATCAAGTGATCCATGCTGCCCAACATGAGGCGTAATTAATTACGCTGATGTTGCATAGCACAGCGGCAGCATCTAACTAACTCTAAGGAGTTAGTCGGCCCCTCTTTAGGGGCCACACAATAAACAAAGAATACCCTGAATCTGGGACCTGCGGGCGAAGGCCCCAACTGTGAAGTCATTATTGGCCACATTGGTAATATCAATTAAAACTTTAGACAACACCCACCTTAAGTATCATTAACGGACAATATCAATAAACTTAGCATCCTCTTGGTTACCACATTTAGCACCAATTTTACAACTCACAGGGGCCACCCGTGAAAATAACACCAGCCTCACCACGCTTTTATTGCTCTGCTGATTTCTCCAATCCAAAACATTGGGTATCTAGTCCAGCTGTGAGCTCATTAGGTCAGCCCTTTGTCGGCCTCGCCGGCAAGTCCCGGATTCAGTATAGAAAGACTAAGGGGGCGGAGAGTAGGTCTTTAAGTTTAGCGCTATCTGTGTCATTAGACCATTCTTAAAAATCGACATGTGACATGAATAAAAATTCTCAATTACTGTATAAGTAGGCGCCTCAACTCTTCCTTCAAATTCCGGCCTTGCGGGTGGTCAAATTAAAAAAAAAAAATTCCTAGTAGTCTATGGTCCCAAGAGTCCAATTGTATCAATTACGGTGCCCTTACATTTTCCCCCTTAGTGACACTAGTGACAACACTTTTTTCACTTAGGGTCATGTGACATGGTCATTTCTTAAAAATCGACATGCGACATGGGACACGTTCATCTCAAACCCTTAGCCTCTAGAGAGTTCAAAATAGCGCTGCCGCTGTAGTCTGCCCGTTTCTGTGATCAAATATGCACCCTTCCTAATAGCACCCCCACTGGTGCATTGCATAAAAATAGCCCTCCTGACCTCATTTCTTGAGCTATAAAAAAACACAAACCCCTCATTTTAATCACAATATCATGGCAGTCAACATGAATGGAGTCATTAGTGGAGAAAGATAAGAGTCTCTGTTTTCTGTAGCCTACAATATTATGGTGACATTCTTCATGTCAAAATGTAATAAATAAATATGAGTTGTTAAACTTGTTACCATGGGGATGTTAGTAATTGTGTTCTTGAAGACGTATGTGAAATCCAGATGTATGTGCCTCTGCCCAACAATGACCCTAGCCATTTTAAGTAAACCTGTTCTGTCTGAGTTAGAAGGGTGCCTAGGGCCAGAGCTACAGAACCCCTTACTGCTGTGAAAGTGCCCCTCTCCTGCCTAGATCACAGAAATGGGAAATATGTTCAGATGCATTCACCATGATATTTCTGGATCTAAGCAGATCTGAAAAGCTCTCATAGAGATCTATACTAATGGAACCACTATGTATTTTTTAACTCATTTTTCAAAAATTTATTAAACTCCCTACCTTAGCGCCCCTATAAATAGGGTTAAGTACCTGTCCGACTCCCCTACCACTGCTGCTGGAGGAGTACCGAGAACTACCCTCTTTTTAGAAAACTAAGTAAAAATATCCTTCTTCATGTCCAGTTACATACAATGTCGATCAATTTGACACTGTAGCAGCATGTCTCCATATCTGTATGCTGCATAAATGCACAATACACGGTTCTGCACGCACTTAAACCAAGGCTAACATGGGTGACCTATATAGATGTGATACTCTCGTTTTCGGGGCTAGTAGAAATTAGGCGGCTAATATAGACGTTCCGGGTTAGAACCCTCACTAAGTTTTAGTCAAGACGTCTAGCCACAGGCGCCTTAAGCGACGAAAGCGCGTCAAGGCGTTTACAGGGTTCGAACCCGTGAGCTGCTCCTTGGGGTCACAAAAAACGCTTCAACCTTAAAATCCCATAGGAAATTTTTTTTGGGTTTTTGGACTTTAGGCCTGAATTTGGGGGTGATCCCGGGCTGATAGAAAAATAATTCTTGGACGAGCGGATAGCTCTGGATCTCTTTTTATCTAAAACAGCGAAAAATTGATTGTGGTTCCGCCGCAATTCATCCGACGAGGGGTAATCAGCCCCCCCCTCTGCCAATCATGGCAGTGAATTTAGACGGCGCGCAATCTCTCGCAGCCACCGCGGACGGACCAATTAGTCCTGTCGGCATCTTAGTATGGTTCGTGTGACCTACTTAGAGGCTCACACGGTGGGGGTGTGTCCGGCGTTCGGCGCGCTGATTGGCTACTGGTGGGAGGTGCTGTGCTGCGTCAGGAACTTTACCTATTTGGGACGGGTGTTAAAGGCGCACTGAGTTGAGGTGCACCTTTAAGCAAGAGCGCGATCCGGTCGTCGCGTTGGTAGCCTTACTACCTGTCGCGCATTTAACTAGAGGCTTAAGTGTGACAAATGACGATTCTTTGTCGACGCGACTACTAACATCAGCAGCATCGGCAGCAGCGGTAGCAGCATCGGCAGCAGCTATAAGGTGAAAACATGTTCAGACACGGTCGGCGTGTGAGACCTGTCCAGGCACGTCCGAGCAAGTTCGAACGTGTCTGAACATGTTCCGGAGTGCAAGACGCGTGCACACACAGACCGAACAGACACACACAGACCCACACACCCACACACCCCTATGTAGTGTGGGATGTAAAAGAAACCCTTGTCTCGGTAAAAGGGCCATAGATTCGATCACCATCACCGCCCTTGAAATGACCATAGCTGTTAACTAAGGCGTAAAGCAACCCACACACCCACACACCCACACATTTTTCTGTATGAGCCTTCAGACCTGAAGCTGCTCAGTGTACGGGACTAGGTTTTGTCATAGGCCCTACGGACGCTACTCAAGGGGGAATAAGAGAGCTGTCTCACCATGACATGGGCTGGCTGTAGTTTTTTATGTTTCGGTACCTACAACCAAACAGCCAGTACCCACCCCAGGGCTTCATGTCGCACGCGGGAAAAGTATAACGGTGGCGCCAACTGTCGGAATAGCGGGTACACTACGTCAGTAGTTCTTTTGTTCTCCGCTGAGTGACTGGGCGAAATGTAGTCGGTAGCTCTATTTTCTGTGCACTGTTCTGTTCATTTTCTACACTTAACGCTTAAATAGACCGCGTGTTTGTACAAGCTAGCCGTTTTTATCAGTGCAAAAATTAAATAAGCATCGGATAGAACAATAAAAAAATGAGAAAGTAATCCAGCACTTAGTATAAGGCACCAGTTTTATCATGAGACACCGAAAGTCTGGTTTTTTTAAGGTGGATAAGACAGTCGACTGAGAGCTCCAAAGTAACCAAAAACGTACCAGAGGGCGATCTATCTCAGAACGTACCCGACAGGGCAGGGGCCTTCTACACCCAGGCTCTGATGAGCAAGCGAAAGCCTATTCCTCTTTTGAGGTGGGCCCAAAATTGAACAAAAGAATAAACTCAAAAAAAAGCCTTAAGATTGAAAGAGTTGTAGATACTGATTTTAACGAGGAAGTCCCATTCATTAGTTTACAAATAGTCAGTGTAAGTACGCCCATGTATAGGAGAGAGACCTTGCTTATTTCTTATAAAGTTGTAAGATAGTCACATCATGATGCACATCATCATAAACGCAATCATGATACATTTCATTGTAAGTAGACGAACCAGTAGACTCGCCTCTCTGCCCTCTAAAAGAGAGGGCAGAGAAGCGAGTCTCACTCTTAAAAAACCCTTTCCCTCCCCCCCTCCCCCCCTCCCCCCCCATGCATCTTAAAGAGTGCCCCCCAGAGTGCCCCTCCCCCCCCTAAAAAAAAGAGCCACATTTTTAAATTATTTTTTAGCAAGCTTTCAGCTTGCTTTTTTTCTTTTTTAAAATTTATTTATCCATAAAAATCTCAAGTGACTTATTTTGAAATTCGCGCCAACCTAGTAGTCACGTGACCCCCTTAAGTAGGTCACTTCCAGTCACGTGACCTATTTGAATTTCCCGCCAACATGGTGGTCACGTGACCCTCTTAAGTAGGTCACTTCCGGTCACGTGACCTATTTGAATTTCCCGCCCAAAGGTCACGTGACCGGAAGTAGGTCACTTCCGGTCACGTGACCTATTTGAATTTCCCGCCAAAAGGGAGGCCTCTCATTGGCTGCTTTTGAATTTCCCGCACTGCACGAGTTTTGGGTTTTACAACAGGTAAATGTGAAGTAAAGAGGTGTAAATCTCTTAGGGATTCTGTGCAAAGGTGGTGCTTGAGATTTACAACAATTTACCTGGCCTTTACATCATTTGATATTTACTTGTAATTACCACTTCTGTAATTCCCAAGAAAATATTGTGTAAATCTAAGTAATTCCCATTGTAAATCTCTGTGCTGATGTTGGTAGAAAATTGCACCAATTTACCTGGTGTTTACATCGATTGATATTTACTTGTTATTACCTCTTCTGTAATTCCCAAGAAAATATCGTGAAAATCTAAGTTATTCCAATTGTAAATTTTTGCACAGATGCTTGTCACAATTTGCACCAATTTACCTGGCCTTTACACTAATTGATATCTACTTCCTAATGTAATCTCCAGTAAAAGTCATGTAAATGTATGAAGATCTCATTGTAAACCGGCACAAAGATTGTGCCTCAAATCTACATCAATTTACCTGGGCTTTACATCCTTTCATATTTACATACATTTACACATTCTTCCCCCTACTACCACAATAGGTGCCATAGTGGCTGGGTCAAGGCTCTGCCCAGACAGCCCTGACGCCACTAGGGGGTTGGGGGCAGAGGGAGGGGTACTTGTTAGAATTTTATAGATTCAATCAATAACTGTCAACCAGTTGATATTATATGCTTATATCAATTTCCCCTTGTTTCTGATGAGATTATTTCATTGTATGACAATATTCATTTGATAGGTATGATAAAACATGAAGAAATCTAACATGCTTCCCATGAATAAGTATTTGCTAATTAACACTTAATTGGTCAACATAGATACCATGAACGAAATCTAGGACTATTTTCAAATAGATCTAGGAATGTTCTTTGACATTTTAGTCCGGAATTTATTTTTTCTACCACTTCACATGTTTCTCAACAACCCCGGTGCAGGCCGCCAGGAGGGGCTTCAGGTGCTGTGGTCTGCATTGGTTTCAAATGAATTTCATACTTTACATGCTTCCCAGCTAACAAAAAAACGTTATTTTACTTCAAAATAACGTTATAAAATTTCATATAATGTTATGCCATAGTAAGGGGCCTAAGAGAAACGTTATTTAACGTTATACATTGTGACATGTTGTAAAAGTTTTTAGTTTACTGGGTTCTCCCAATGCAATATTATAGTGGTCTGGTCTGGTCAGCACGATCCATCAGTTGGCACACATGGTGATATGTATAGCTTCTATACTAATACCATAACTTCCAACTGTTACAACAAAAGAAGTGCATCTGTATTCTAACAATATGTACCCGCCCCCCCCCCCCCCCCACACACACACCGCTACACGTGCTGGAACATGTGCACCAACCCAGCCTTGCTCCCACCAGGTAGGTGGTCACCATGACAACACCGCCGCATGTTGCTGGTAAGACAATGGGTGAGCAGCCAGGTGTGACGACCTCTGACCCACATAGCTGTCCCACATACAGAGTCACCTCCACACTCTGCTACTGGACACAGGTACAGCATGTTGTGCCACAGGCCCTGCCTTGTTTATAATAGAAACTGCAGCAACAGGTAGGAATAATTATGTAATTTATTAGTTTATACTAGTAATTGTGTTATAACAGTTTTAAACACAGCCATACCTTTCTTTTTAATCAGGCACACATGTACTATTATTGCTATGTGTGAATATGATTTATTTCATGGCCATTCAGACTTTCAGTATCATTCCATATGACAGATTGAATCTCACTAAGCATGATGGTCATCTACCAGTATCACATATTACATTCATCCCTAATGTATTACGTCTTATGGAAATAAAGAGCCTAAATATGATTATTATTCCCTTTCAGGCAAAGATGATATGCAGTCTACAACACACTGGATAACATAGAAGCAGGGAGAGCATCGCCTAAATCCGCCGCTCACTCCCACAGTCCGCCCCTCACTCCCCCAGTCCGTCCCTCACTCCTCCAGTCTGCCCCTCACTCCCCCAGTCGGCCCCTCACTCCCCCAGTCGGCCCCTCACTCCCTCAGTCCGCCCCTCACTCCCCCAGTCCGACCCTCACTCCCCCAGTCCGTCCCTCACTCCCCCAGTCGGTCCCTCACTCCCCCAGTCGGCCCCTCAATCCCCCAGCCCGCCCCTCACTCCCCCTGTCCGTCCCTCACTCCCCCTGTCGGCCCCTCACTCCCCAAGTCGGCCCCTCACTCCCCCAGTCTGCCCCTCACTCCCTCAGTCCGCCCCTCACTCCCCCCAGTCGTCCCCTCACTCCCCCAGTCGGCCCCTCACTCCCCCAGTCGGCCCCTCACTCCCCCAGTCTGCCCCTCACTCCCTCAGTCCGCCCCTCACTCCCCCCAGTCCGCCCCTCACTCCCCCAGTCGTCCCCTCACTCCCCCAGTCGGCCCCTCACTCCCCCAGTCGTCCCCTCACTCCCCCAGTCGGCCCCTCACTCCCTCAGTCCGCCCCTCACTCCCCCCAGTCCGCCCCTCACTCCCCCAGTCTGCCCCTCACTCCCTCAGTCCGCCCCTCACTCCCTCAGTCCGCCAGTCACTCCCTCATCCCCCACCTCACTCCCTCCTCATTTCCTTCATTCCTTCCTCACATATCACACTCCCCCTCACACACCTAATTCTCTCACTCCCTCCTCCCCTACCTCACTCCCTGCTCACATCCCTGACTCTCTTCTCACATATCTCACTCCCTCCACACCCTTCTCACTCCCTTTTCATTTACCTCACTCCCTTTTCATGTACCTCACTCCCTTTTCATGTACCTCACTCCCTCTTCATGTACCTCCAGGACCCGGTGAACCGATGGCTCTGCAGGCAAACCAATGAACCTAAGGGCAGATCCAGGGCCATGAATGCCCACTGATGTCCCCCAAATGATGTTCTAATTGATGACAATTAATAAAATGTTCCATATATATGTCTATTCCCTAAAAAGTGGCATTTAAATTACTCACCTTTACAGGGTTTTGTGCAAGGTGTAATGATCGAAATCACTCATATTTCCAGACTTTTGTGCAAGGTGTAATGATCGAAATTACTCATATTTACAGACCTTTGTGCAAGGTGTAATGCTCGAAATTACTCATATTTACAGGGTTTTGTGCAAGGTGTAATGCTCGAAATTACTCACATTTACAGATATTTGTGCAAGGTGTAATGCTCGAAATTACTCACATTTACAAACCTTTGTGCAAAGTGTAATGCTCGAAATTACTCACATTTACAGACCTTTGTGCAAAGTGTAATGCTCGAAATTACTCACATTTACAGTTGCTTGCACAAAGTGTAAATACAGCCATTACGAGCTTTGATTGGGGTAGTAAAGCCATGCAAAGATCGATTTTGATCAGCTTTACATTTCAGGTAAATTTTATGGTAAATGTGTGTAATGGTCTGTAATGGTCTGTAAAATCGGCCTTTGCACCAAATGTAAATCCAATGTAAAAGGCAAAGCTCGTGCAGTGCCGCCAAAAGGGAGGCCTCTGATTGGCTGCAGGTCGATTGAGTAATAAACAGTACTTAACTATAGTCCCGTTCCGATACATACTATACTACTTACCTTGTTGGTGTTCACAGGAGAAACGTTAAGTATCTATGAAACTCGCTGGCCACCAGCATTGAACCACGCCTGCACCCACACTAATCCTTAAGGTGGATCGCGGCCATTGCAGAATGGAACACTGTGCATCTTTCCGGCAGTTTTAAGCATTTTAGAGCAATATATATTTTTGATTTAATAATTATAGGTATTTTAGGCATTTTCTAACATTCTTCAGGAGCTTTTATTTATGAAGTAAAAAATAATATAAACATATTTGGCTGTATCATCATACAATAAAGCATATTACAATGAGTAGTATTGTTTGTATCGGAACAGGACTTTGGTTAAGTACTGTTTATTACTCATTGGACTTGCAGCCAATCAGAAGCCTACATTTGACCGGAAGTGACGTCACATGCCCATATAAGGGCATACCAGAAGTGACGTCACATGACCTTGACCTACTTAGAGGTCAAGGTCATGACCCCAGCTAATCAGAGGCCTCCATTTGACCAGAAGTGACTTCCTCATTTGTATAAATGGTCACTTCCGGTGTACCAGCTAATCAGAGGCCTCCATTTGACCGGAAGTGACCCCCTCATTTGCATAATAGACCACACCCCCGTGACCGGAAGTGACCTTTTTAGGATGACCGGAAGTGACGTCACGTGACCTACTTAGGGGAAGGATTAGTGATGACTGGAAGTGACAGAAGTGACCCAATTTTTAAAAAAAAGTGGTCACGTGACTGGAAGTGACCACCTAGTTAACATGTCTGCAGGATAAAAAAAAGTGTCACATGTATTGATGATATACTAAACACACTTAATGAATCAAACCATCTTAAAGAACAATAGCAATAACAACACACACCTCTTAATTTCCAAGTGAAAAAATAGAGATCGCAAGCAAGCAACTAAACAACCAACCAACCAAGTACACGACGTTGTCTTGTTGCAATTTTTTATTATTTTTTTTTTCCAACACCAATACACTTCTTTTTTTCATAAGTCTAGAGGACTCGTTGTCACTCCATCAGAATGCACGCGACGTTTAAAATATAAGTATCACACTCCAGTTTCCTTTATTGTGTAAGTGACCATTTTGTTCCGTACCACTTTGAAATTTCTATTAGTAGCAAGGATAGATTTTCAGTTGGAAAGAACATTCAAGAAGTCTTTCGGTTCTTTAAGGTTTGGTTTTTTCTGTATACCCTTTGCACTCCATTTTTTACATTTTCTTTCACCTGTAAAGTCTATATCGTAGCAAATGTAAGTCTTAGGGTTGAGACTTAGAATCCTGTCACCTTCCCACTCGGATTTCAAAAGCCCCATAGTTCTCAGATCGTGAGCGTAACATCTCCCACAACAGCCACCAGGTGGAGGGAGCCATTCTTGCACACCTTCGGTTTTTATCTTTACGAAAAGGTCTAAGTGATCGTCGCATACTGCTGTTGGAATCCACTTTTGTTTCTCTCTGAAGTACATTTCTCTCAGCTCGGGTTTTACCAGGTCATCCAACGTTTCACCGTTGAGAGCCATGTAAAGTCTATCGGTGTCCATTTGACAAAGAGCATAATCGCGCCGATCGATGAATCTATCCAAAAAGTCGTACGTGAACTCTAACATTTTTAACTTAGCGTACTGGTACACCATGAACCCTATTTGAATAGGGAGGTTGTTCTTGACCATTTTTGGTTGCAGTTCGACTTCAAAGAGATCCAAGGTCAACTCGGCCCCCTTTTTGAAGCGCCACGAATTGATCAATAATTCGAAATTTTTCTCTGAGGGGTGTTCAACAAAGTATTTCACCTTGGTGTGTCTTTCTATGTTGCAAATTGTTTTACCGTACGTGGCATTTCCCATTACATTGTAACAGTCTGACAGAATTTTCTCGTTCGGGTTCAGGTCGCCACGTCTTCGCGTTGTGGTTACTGCGTCTGCGAAACCGGCGAAGGGTCATCTAGGCAGGTATTCTACGAACAGCTGTACTTGGGTGACTATCAAACCGTGATCCAAACACCACTGAAGAAGCGGTGTTCCCAAGAGAATATTTTTTCTCTGAGGTGTGTTCAACAACTTTTCTTCCTTGGCAAAGTCTGACATGTGAGTTCCTATGTCGGATTTCGAAATGTTTACGTTCTTGAAAACAGGGGTCATCTCTGAGAAGTATTCTCGTAGGTGAGGTGGTGTAGTGATGTCCACTTGAATTAAACCGGACATGCTCCCATCTTTAACAGCGGAAATGATGTCGCTCTCGGTCATACCATTTCGAGACACTTTCAAAGCGTCAACCTTCTGGTGTTGTTCGGATGTCTTAACCTGTGGATCCTGACGTTTCATCTGTCTCCATTCACACTCCCACACGATGATCAGCTTGTAACCTAGTGCTTTCGAGTAAGCGCTTACTCTAGCCGTTCTGTCGCGTCTCTCATCCCTGAGTGAAGCGCACGGATATTGCTGCAGTGGTATGCACTCGTGAGCGTGGAACTAACACCCATGAAACTGGAAAACCGTATTAGAGGCCGGGTGAAACCCGTCGACGCGAATTCTTCGACAACCTAGAACCATCTCGCCGCCGTTCAAAGCGTGGCGTAGTTTCACATCGCGAGCGTGCTCTACGAAGCATAGCCACTCCAAAGCGCTCTGAGAGTGTTTTTGTCTAATTTCAGCTTTGAACCCAGTCTCACAACGTCTCACCACGTAATTATCCGTGCAGTGTGCTTCGCTCATGCAGCGCAAGCACAGCGAGTTAGCGTCTACTCCTAGGATGTGCTCGCACGTTCTCGCTTCTTCGCCGTACTTGTGCTCCCTTATTCGTGTGGTACCCTTCTCGTGAAATCTATGGAAGATTATCGAAGGACTGCCGACTAGATTTTCTTTGATCAGAGAGTGGAGGTGAGCGTCGAACTGGGGAAACGTTACGAACATCGCCTCTGTGTTTTGGAACAATAAACGTAAAGTCAAACCCGGAAGGGAGACTCCGTCTTTGAACATGTCAATTCCCTGATCTCTGAAAAATTTAGCGTGATTGTTCAGAGCCTCTACGAAAGGTTTCACGTCTTTGTTGTTGTAGTAGATCAAGTTATCTCTCACAGTTTGCATGGTCTGTTAGGACCAAACTTTTCCACATTTGGCGTAGTCGGATTCAGTCATCTTGGTACCGGTTGGTTTGCTGTCAAAAGCCGATCTCGGTGGTAGTGTTCTGTTTTCCAGTTTCCTGGTAGACGTCATCCATTTGTAAGGAAAGTGACCTTTCTCTTCATTTCTGGTGAAAGCTAGCAAATAATTCGCGTAATTGTAACCGGGTGCCGAATAGTTTACTACATCCAAGAAAACTGTGTGCTGTGTGTGAACTGCCAAGTATTGGTAACTTCTCTTTATGACACTGAATTCTTCTTTATTTCGGTCTTTGGAGGAGAAGAATGCGTGAAGCTTTATTTTGATCAGGTTCAAGTCGTAGCGCCCCGAGTTGAAACCTACAACCGGAACTTGACGGAGATATCTCAAAAGCCTCTGCTTTAGTTGAACCAACGGGTCGAGTTGCAGTGAAGTCGCCTGTACCCGGAGAAAGTCTGAACACCGCCTCCTCTAGCAGGAGAGCTTCACTTATCGCTGCATCTAACTTCGCTAACATCGGTCGGTAAACTTCTAGCATCCTCGCTCCGATGACTTTGGCGGTGTTGTTTATGTGGTTTAAAACTCTATCCAACAAAGGGTCGGAATCTGCGTCAGATTCTCTCACGAAGCAGACCGGACCCTACCACCCAGGAAAGTCGGATGCGACGCTAGCCGACAAAGGCACTTGATCCCACAGCAAAGACACATGTTTGGTGGACGGTTCTTTGGACGCTCTGAAGAAAGCCTCGAAATCGAAGGTGATCTTGTGAGGGTACAATCTAGAATTGCCGTCGGGGGGAAAAATGGAGAAATCTGCTAGCGCTTCGAAAATCGTTTTCGAATTGTGGTATATTCCACCCACATATCTCAACTTGACTTGTCGACAAGGGGAGCGCTGATTCCTGTGTCTTTTCAGTAAGAACTCGGTGGTGAACGCCGCCTTACACTTGCAACACTCGTAGATGCCCGCGTATGCGTTGAAATCCGTAACCAGAGACACATGCAAACCGTCTTTCGCCGTCAGGTGTAGGTTGACTTTACCTCGGGCCGCCCGTGTTTTCGAAGGTGGTCTGATCAGACTAATTCGTCTTTTCAACTTCTGTCCTCTCACTGCATGCGCTGTGTAAAGCGCTATTTGTATATCAAACAAGTTCTCCAACGCAGGTAAGTTGCGGATGTTCAAACCCGGAAAGGTTTCAGGTTCGGCAGTGGGATCGAACTGACATAACAATTCCGAAGCGTGTTTGCCAGTCTTGTATAAGTGAAAGGAAATGCAGCGAAAGACGCACAGTTTGTCCGCGTTGGGAAAATCTAACACTCGCTTCTTTTTCCAACTCGACCCGAGTGGGTAACCCTACCGCCTATGGGAAATTCCCCCGGTCCCATGGAAACGCAAATGTTCAAATTGGTGGGGAAAAGAACGTGCCACTTGGTGTCAGAGTCGCAAAGTTTCCGTACTTCCTCGCAAGCGATGGTGTTTTGCATGAGCGAGAGGAGATCTTCTAAAGTTTCTGAATTAGTTATGGTGGGAAGCGGTTGTATAAGAGTTGCGTTGTTTTGGGAGGCGTGAAAGTAGCGTAGTTTGCTTTTGTCCTCTTTGTGTTGTAATATTAAACCTAGGGACAAACCTACTTTGTCTCTGAATCTTTGCGTTAAGTGAATGTATCGCATAGTATCTACAGCGTCACTCAAGTCACCAGTTGGTAGTCTTAAGTTTGTTACACTCACACAAGTCGCATGCACCCTGACACCTGTTTGTATTGCAGACCAATTCGCGGTGAATATTTCTTCACCGTTCGGTATAGCGCATATCATCGGAGGGATAGTTACTCCGTTGAGAGATTTGCGTCGACAGGTGATTTTTCGACAACTACCTTCGCCGCATAGAGGACAAAACCACGGTATTACTTAACATTGTTCCACGTGTCTGTCTTGATTGTACGACCTTTTAAAACTTTTGAAACACTTTTCGCAGACGTACTGCGACATGTTTTCACTGAGTTACCGATATATTATGTGAAGAGAAATCTGTCTATCTATATCTGTCTATCTATCCCATTCTTTCTGTCTACGCAGCATCCGTCAAACACTTTCTCGCCTGTCTGTGTGCGTGCATACCTCTCATTCCAGAACTCTACCGAGAAATTTGAGAATAATTTCTCTTTTGTCATCCAACACATTTCAGCTGCCCTCCACAGATGGAGATGAAAAGGAAAGCCGAATACCATGTGTCCTCCTCATGAGCTCTTAATGAGCGGATGAAAAGGTCTCGTGTGGATAAGTCGGGCATGCAGTTGGAAACGGGATTAAAAGCCTCTGTATAAGTATAAAAATCACATTTCAGCTGCCCTCCACAGATGGAGATGAAAAGGAAATCCGAATACCACTCCTCCTCATAAGCTCTTAATGAGCAGATGATAAGTCTCATGTGGATAAGTCGGGTATGCAGATGAAAATGAGATTAAAATCCTTTGTATAAAAAGCTCTGATTTTTCAGTTGTAAAACCCATGTCACATCTGACCATTACACCTACCACATCTACCAACGCCACAACCTCAGGCGTCAGCACCAAACGGTAGCACCGCCACCACCACCACCACGTCGTTTACCTACAGATGAGATGAGAGGTGAAACAGTTGCAATGGCACAGGCGATCTCTCCCTGTAAAGAGCAGCGTGACGCGCATGTGGAGACTGCGGGTAACAGCGTGAGAAGAGAGGTGGTAGCGGGCTTCACATATAGCGATCAGTTGCTTCATGAAATAGGTCGGCGACTAGTTGGATCTTGGAGACTGCTGGGGGGTTACTTGGGTATGACTGTCGCCCATATGGACACCCTGGTAAGCGGTGTCAAGATGATGGTGGAGATGTGTACCGAGATGTTCAAAGCTTGGTGGCGTATAACTACACCTCATGCGAGATGGCGAGAGCTCACCCTCGCCTTCATCGGTATCGCTCGACCGGATCTGTTGCTAAAGACGCTACACTTTTTCACCAAGTGTGAGTTGGATTACGACAATCCCAACTTTTCTACAATGGAGCGATACTTTAGCATCATGGCCGAATCGCTAGGTAGCAAGTGGAAACACATGGGGCAGTATTTACCTTTGTCGTCTGACGAGTTAGATAGGATCGCTCAACGATCCAAAGAAAAAGACCTCACTCGCCCGATCTTCAAAGTGTTGAAAATATGGCGAGCTGATCATCGCAGTACACATTTTCAACTCATTTGAGTGTTGTTGGAGCACATGGACAGGTCTGACGTCGTCATCCATATATTACTTCACTTTCAACACCAAGGAAGGCGCTCGGGCTCTCGCTATGACTTTTAAGGGAGTAGTTGCATATAACTAGGGGGGGTGGTTAGCGCAAACTTCTTGTGGGACCCACCCTAAAAGATGGTACTCATCATGGGAAACATGAATCTGACCTTCATTTTTGAATTTGAAAGCTCTAACCCCCCCGTACGCCCCCTCCAAAGATAAAAAGTCGGAAAATAATTAATTAATTCAATTAAAAAATTCTCACATAGTGTGCATCCTTTAATATTCACATCAAATCACTTTGAGGTGAAGTGTAAAAATATAGTGGACTAAAATGAGCTATTTTGAAGTTTTGGAAAAATTCAAGATGGCCGCCATTGGCAAAAAACACAGTTTTACAATGTAATTCTATCCATATTTGGTCTGCCACACCTGAAATCTCATTAGAATCACTTTGCTATGGTGTATAATGACATACTGCACCAAAGTCAGCTATTTTGAAGCTTTTGAAAATTCAAGATGGCCACCATTGGGAAAAAAACATAATTTTTCAGTTATTAGTACTGTTTCTAAAAATATCCAAAATGGCTGTGATTAGACAAAGGCAAAGTTAAATCTTTTATAGACAGAAATGTAGAATGTTGCATAGGACAATTATAATCAAAACTAAATTCACTTAAAAGCTTAAGAAATAAATTGCTTCCACTAACAAGGGCTTTTCTAGCTAAAGTTATGGGGCCTTTGTACTGCATTATAGGCAAAGTGTAGTTTTGGGAACAGAGGGGATAGGGATAGGCTTCAAAAGAGGGTAGTCCAAAACCAATTTTCTCCTAGACCCCTGATGATCCTAGTTCAATATCATCATTACAAAACCAACAGTTACAATATAATGGGTGTGTGCATGTGACTCCCTGTAAGATAGAAATGTATACCACACTTGGCCGATAGAACAAAGGAAAAGAGCCAGGTATATAAGATGTACAAAATAATCAAGGAGATTAGTAGTACCATAAGTTTGATATGGTTAAACTTGACCAGCTGCAGAAGTGTCATAAGCCTTGGGCAAGGGTAATTATCCCTGGCTAGCGCCCTGGACAATTACTCTCTCCTTGACTTATAACTATCATACAGCAAGTCACTTGTACCATATCTAATACATAATGGTTTCTGGACAAGGCTTATAGTTATATGTATTAAAAATACTTTTAATGAATCAACATCTAAGGTCTGTACATTATATTTTCACTTTTTCATTTGCCTCTAGGTTTTGACAGCCCTCCCTGCTTTATTGTCCTATGACTGTAACCATTGGGCTGTTAATTGTTCTAGAACTTGCTCATTTTAATCCATTAGCTGAATGGTATTAAACTTTAAGACACATGCTTATAGGGGTACTGAACTATGAAATAAATGTGTCAATTGATCTGTAGAGCACAACATCAATTAAAACTTAACATAAGATCACAGGTGTATTAAAGGCAAAGTCTAGTTTTGAGAAAGCAGCACATCGTGTAAGTAGGAACATAGCAGTGACTCCCTATGATAACATTTTTTGGGTTATTGTTTAGATACTGGTTGAGTATGTATAACAAGGTCAGTGCTTGATAGGTATAGCTATATTAGAGCCCAATATGTTCTAGAAAAATAATTGAATTTGAAATTGCATGAAATTTGATTAACTAGGGCCTCTTACTGAATAACATAAACTGCTGGCCATCAGTATCAGCAGTTCTCTCTGCCAATGCAACATCTGAAGGTCAGAGAGCTCTATGGTGCCTGGGTTGGGGTAGATATATGGCTTCACTAAGCATACTGCATTCATCGTTCCTCCTCCAATGATGCGGAGATACTATACTCAATTATTTCATCACCTTTTCATTTTCCAATATTCACAGGAAAAATGTTTTAATGTGTAAGATGATTGCTTTCAACATGATTAAGGGAAAATCAGTAGACTAAACAGATTCCCTCCCAGTACATAGTCAATAATCCCTTGTAGGCTAGTATACTAGTACATATACAAGCCCATACAGTGGGCAGGGGCTGGGGTCTGCTGACAATTGAAAATTACATCCTTTGCCTCCATTGAGTTTGTCAACAGCATCGAAACTCTGTTATGTAAATAATTTAGGGTCTTATTTCAATGCATCTAGGAAGAATTACATGTATGTAATGGAACTACACAATGTTTCATATTTTTCAAACATTTTACTGGAGGGGGGGAGCGGGAAATGATATTGCAACTATTTGGTCATATCATTTAATCACTTCCTGCCCAAGAAGAAAATGCATAGTTATACCAACTAAGAAAATCTTTTCTACCACTTGAATAGCATTTCCGATGCTTGAATAACAATGTTTTTTGCCAAAGGCGGCCAAATTGGATTTGTTAAAACCTCAATATATCTGCCTTTGGTACAGTATATCTTTATATTCCATTTTAGAATATTTTGATATATATTTCATGTCAGTCACACCACATAGAGGTTGAAAACAGCTTAAAACTGGTGTTTTTTGCCAATGATGGCCATCTTGAAATTTTCAGATACTTAAAAATTGCTCATTTTAGTGCACTGTATTTTTATATTCTACATCAAAGTGGTTTTATATCCATTTAAATGAGAATAGTCCCCATGGAAACAAGAAAAGTAATTAAAATTGAATTAATTTAATATTTTCCAACTTTTTATCTTCGGAGGGGGCGTACGGAGGGGTTGGAGGTTTCAATCAAAAATGAAGGTCATGTTCTTGTTTCTCATGATGAGTACCATGTTTTAGGATGGGTCCCGCATTCCTAACTTCATTTTGACTGAATAACCACCCCCCCTAATATAACATCGAGCACACCCTTTCTAATACACTTGTGAAAGAAAAAAAATAGAAGTTGCGCACTGGCGTAGAATTAAATATTAAGTTGCTACACAGGAGCGTGTGTCTGCAGTGGTGGCGTCGTCGTCGTCGTCCTCGTCGACTTCAGAGGTTGTGCAGTCAGCCGATGGGAGAGGCGTTTAAACACAACCATATAGAACACTCACTCACGTCACGTCACTGGTTAGTGTCTCATTTGGAGCGCAGTCGGGGAAAAAAAAGCACCGACCCACCTGTCTGCCTACCTACCTAACTACCCGACACCTACCTACCTGGCTACGTGTCTGTCTACCTACCCGACCAACTGACTGAATGACTGACTGACGGACTGACTGACTGACTGACTGACTATCCACCACCTTACTACCATCAAGGGCGACCACCCCAGGCTGGCCAAGTACACAGCTTTAGAGGGTTTAGGGAGGCGACTGGACACTTTCAACGCCTTTGGGTGGTATAGACCACGCTCTTTCGCAGAGACTCTCGCCGCTCACGTGTTCTTTTACATAGCTGGTAAGGATGTTGTTCAATGCTTTCAATGTGGAGTCACTATACACATGTCGTTAGACAGCAATGAAGTCACAGTGGAACATTTCAGACATTCTCCTACTTTTCAGTTGGCGTGTAAAGCAATGAATATAACGCCGCAAAGCAGAATTTTACTGACGGAAACTTTGAAGACAATAAATCTACTGACTGATGATATAGCAGCTCTCAGAAGAGAGGGTTGTCAGTGGAAAACGCTAGGTGTTTCTTCCGTTTGGACGACGAGGACGTCGCAGGATAGGTCGTCGTAGGTGATTCACCACGGAGTCAACATACATTAGTCAAACGATTCAAAATTAAAATAAAAAATAAAAAATGAAAATTGTTGTGTTTTTTATTTTCATACAAAATCTAAAGAGAAAAAAGAGGAGGCGAGTCTCTTAATTAAGTAAAGTTCCTTTCTTTTCTTTTTTTTCCCCCCAAAGAGACGCTACTCCCAAAGTGCCTCCTCCCCCCCAAAGTGCCCCCTCCCCCCCACCCTAAAAGAAGTGCCCCCCTCCCCCAATCCCCTCCCCCTCCCCCCACCCCCCTATGCACCACCCCCCTCCCTTCTTCTTCTTCTTCTTTTTTGTTTTACCAATTCCTAGGTATCACCGATACTAATGTAAGGGAAGTGGTTACCACCCCCTTCCGCGCACCAAACCGACCCAGTAACGTATGGCGCGGTCAGATTGTCAGACGGGAAAGTAGCTCAATTGGTAGAGCAGCAGATTACGTGATCTGAGGGTCATCGGTTTGAGTCCCGCTTTCTCCGGATGATGTTTCCCGACCGTTACACTATTGGAGAAAGCAAGCGCACTTGCTGGTACGGTTGATTTAGACGGCGGGAGTATTCCAACTTGCTAGGGTTCCAAAGAAGAAAACCTTCTTGGGGGAAACTGGATCCTAGTACAGGCAGTTGGAGTTAAGCATGGAGTCCAGTCAGCAAATTGGCTGAATCAGTTCGGCACTGTGAGCTTCTATCATTGTTCTGAGGGGACATGATGGAAGCTGGGGGAGCTGTGTAAGGGAAGTGGTTACCACCCCCTTCTGCGCAACGAACCGACCCAGTAACGTACGGCGCGGTTAGGTTGTCAGACAAGGAAGTACTCAGTTGGTAGAGCAGCAGGTTACGTGATCTGAGGGTCGTGGGTTTGAGTCCTGCTTCCTCCGCTTTGAGTCCTGCTTTCTCCGCAACCGTAATCTTAACCATTCAATTAGGCCCAAAAAAAGGTGTGTTATACTTACATAGTCTGAAAATCTAGGTAGGGTAGGTCGGATTTTTCTACTTTGGCCTGAAAACCGATTCAAATTGGATGATATTTTTTAGGGTCGGCCCTAGGGTCGGGTGACCTGAAAGACACCGTTTTGTGTTTTGACCTCAGAGGAATACTGTATATTCTAGTTTACTTTTAAGTAGGAAACATAATTAGATATTGTATTAACGACCTTTATCCCAATATATTTAGGTATATTTGACCTTCTAAACCCTTCAATACATACATGCATAATTATGATAGTGTAGGGGCTAGGGTTATACGGGGTTTTATATGACAAGTTCTGTTGGATGCTGTGATGCGAACTCCGTCCGAACCCTTCAGTCCGACGGCAGGTGGCGACACCTGCTTCGGGCTTGGGGTATGGACAGAGGTCGCTATAGGCTTCCGGTCTGCGTGTGCGCACGCAGGCTGGCTGCCTATATATACCCAGCATCCGATGGGACTCGTCGGTTACTCTTGAACCACGCTGGTGAAGAGACCCCGAGATCACCGCGGCTATATCAGCCTACTGACCCGTCCCGAACTCTATAGGGAGTTCGTACGATTAGAGCTTTGCCTGTCTAGGTTCCTTAATAAACCTATTGATTTGCAACCTGTAACACTTGATCCGAACTGTGTGGACTTTGTTCTTTTACTTGATACTATAACAATATCATAGAGGAGCAAAGTATCGTTTATTACACTGGTGCCGTGACCAGTTCTGAGTGAGAAGCAGGTTAGCCTGTGCAATTGCACAGACCTTGTGCTCTGGCAGGAGCAGCGAGGTCTCCCAATGAGGCATTAGCCTCGTCGTTGGAGGGGTTATGTGCCGGTGATGAGGCAGATACCCCCACACGGAGCGCGAATGTTCCACCCGGAGCAGGCGTGCTAACGGGACTCAGAGGTCCGGAAATAATGAGTTGTTTATTAGAGGAGATGAATCTGTCAATGTTTAACGTCGGCGGATCACGGGCAGCCGCCCCGACACCTCGGAGGTTTGACATTTCGGTGGAGCGTCGCTTCAACGATATGAGAGAAGCCAGGGTGCAGGAACGTCTGCAAGTAGCCCAAAGGGAATTGTTAACCATTCAGGCACAGTCCAACGAATGGAAAAACAGCTTGATTGCGTTGGAAGGCGCAGTCACACACCGAACTTCCAAAATCAAGGAGAAGGATGCGAGGTTGTCCACCTTGTTGGAAGAGAACGAGAGGCTGGCACAGTCTCTAAGTATGGTTCGGTCGGAGTTCAACCAGAAGACGGCCGACCTGGACGCGGTCCAAGCCGAGTTTGTTTCTGCAAACACGGAGCTGAACCAGATTTGTGTTGCCAGGAATGCTGTAGTAGCAGAAGCAGAGGGAGTACGTTCCGAACTTGTTCGGGATACGGAAGACCTGAGGGAGACTCGTCAGACTTTAAACACGGAGTGTGACATCTTGAGAACCAAGAAGAATGCTCTACAGCAATTCTTATTGGAGGCTCGACATAGTATGCAGGACAGCAGTACCTTGTATGCTTCAGCTGATAATGAGAGCCCGAGGGCTGGTCATTACATGAGTTTTACAGACACTCCGAACCTATCAAGTGGGCGCGGAGTGACTATAGAGTGACTATAGAGAAGATGTTTCAGGAACAGAAAGCCCTAGAAACTGAGAGGCGGGAAGTGTACCGCCAGCAGGAAGCTGTTCTGGAACAGCAGAAGAAACGTATGCGAGAAAACGCTGCGATGGCGGAGGAGCTAGCAGAGCACGAGGCGGCCGTCCTGAGAGCCCGAAAAGAGGGACTGAGGACTGCCGGTGAGGCTGCGAAAGCCAAACGGGAACAAGCTCAGCAAGAGGAGGAGGCTGAGAGGCAAGCCAAACAATTGGTGAAGGAGAAGGCCGAGCATCAAAGATTGCTTGCTCTGGCCCACCAGTGCCAGTATATGACAGATCTGGAAAAGAATTGCTGGTTCAGTCAAGGGATTGACCCCATGACAGATTAAGTGGCGTATGGTACTTACCAGGCCTATCTGGAGAGACAAAATAGTGTGCTGACACCTGGGGCTACTCCTGGGGCTACTCCAGGGACAAAGAGTCCTAAGAAGGCTCCGAGACGATCAATTCTGAGTACAGAGTTGCAAGAGTTGTATGATACTAATCCCACTTTAGCGGGAATAGGATTGCACAATGTAGGCACGGAACAGGACGCCTCGACTGCCATTTCCAAATACCTGTCGATCACCTCTAAAATTAGGGGATCGTCCAATGCAGCCAGATGGATTGCTAGTGAACCTAGTCCGTACTGGCAGAGAAACTCTTGGGAGGAGTGGTTAGGGGCCACCGTTGAGGATATCAACCTCAGTGGTTGGGACCAACAGGATGCTATTCCTTATATCTGTAAGGGATTGTGCCTAGGAGATGGCCTGATGGTGGTCGAGCAGTGGAAAGACGAATGAGGACCGCATGGGACTTTCAAACAGCTGGTGGAGATCGGAACTATACTATTCGGAGGCTCCGCTCGGACTGATCCGATGGTCGCTTTTAAGAAGAGGGTGCAAGGCAAGAACGAGGCCCAGAGGGTTTTCGGACTTGCATTGATGAGACTCCTGAAGAAGGTACATCCTGCTTCAGGGATCCACAATGCTTTATTTTCTAAGGAATTGTTCTCTCAATTCTTCGCCGGATCGAGAGACCCTGACGTACAACAAACAGTGTATGATACGTGGAGGGCGGACACGTCGTTGGATGACCTTTTCAAGGCCATCGAGATACACGCCCTCAAAAAGTCACTACTAGGAGACCGGATGCCAACCTGGGCCTCCGCCATCATAGAATGTTCTCCGGAACAGTCTGAAGGTGAAGGCAGTGAGGAGGAGGCGACGGCTTCTGCGGCTCAGTTCAAGAGGAGTGGAAATTCCTCTAAACCGCCTTGGAAGAATAAGAAGCCGGAAGGGGGTGGAAACCCTCCTCCGAAGAAGGAATCATCGGATCAGAAGGCTCCGGTGATGGATGCCGCTTTCTTCACGGCACTGTTTGAGAAAATGACTACTGCCATTCAGGGGGCTACCCAGCCCAACAGGAGGAAGATCAACCGGAGGACTGCCAAGTGCTATAGGTGCTTGGAGATCAGTCATTTTGCTGGGGAGTGTACAGCTCCGTGTCCGAAAGTTCCTGGAAAGGAGGGAAACTAGAGGGGGTGGTCCGAGCTGGCGAGCGGACGGCCCCTGGTGATGAAGTACGCCAACATACCAGAGAGGTAGAGCCTAGTGGAGTTCTAAAGACAAGGGAACCAGGGGTGGCTTCGAACTTGAGGAGTTCGGATGCTGGCCTGGTGAACATTCCAGTCCAACAGTTACCCGGCAATGAGGCAGGGAGGCCCATTACAGATAGGAGTGAGGAAGTTGCGGCTGTCACAGACACCGTGTGGGTAGGGAGTACCCAGCTTTCCCCAGATCACCCATGTTTCGACCATTTGAAGAAACATGGCCTAGATTTGGCTGCTCCGAAGGACTTTAAACGCTTCACTGTAAACCCGTCTCCGCTGGGGGGGAGGCGGTGGTATGTGTATGTTACTGTAGCCGGTAGGGCGGGCCAGTTTTTAGTAGATACGGGAGCAAGCCACTCCTTTATCTCCTCAAACTTCTATGCTCTTATGCCGGACAGTCGTGATAACTTCAAATTGAAGGAAAGCGCCTGTTCGGCCGATGGGTCGAGTATGCAGACGTATGGGCGCGCGTTCATACCGCTCCGGATCGGAGGGAAGGAGTATGTGGCTTCTCCCACCATCGCGGAAATTGCTGACGACGGTATACTAGGGTTGGATTTTGCGGCATTGTATGACGCGGTCCTAAACCCTGGTACAGGGGTACTCCGAATAGAGCACCCGTACCGTGCGGTGGAGCAATGTGTGCTCCGACAATTGTCAACAGTGGCAACGGTGGTCCAAACTGTAAAGATTCCTCCCGGACAGACGTGTGACGTGCTGGTCCGAAGCAAGGGGCTTAGGAGAGAGGAAGAGGCAGATGTGGAGCTGGATGTGGCTATGTTGGGAAGCATTGGTCTGATAGGCATGGACACCCTGGTGGGTGATGGTGCTTGGACTGTGGTGCCGGTTTCTAACCCTGGGTTAGAAGCTAAGTATCTGAGGAAGGACACTGTGTTGGGGGAGGTGTTCACCAGCGAGGCAGTAATGCCTGCTGGTCATGTGAGCATGAAGGGTGACCCTTCTCCGACCATCTTGAGTGATGGACTCGAGAAAATGATCTCCGAAACGGATCTGAGGGATCGGAGGGATCTCGATTCCTTGAGAAGGCTGGTAGAGAAGTATCAGGATGCATGGCAAGTGGAGGGGGAGCCTTTGGGCCGAACCGACAAGGTGCTGCATTCTATCAATACCGGAGATGCACAGCCGTTTAAATGCCTTTCCGGACGCTTGCCTTTGGCTAAGAAGAGAGTTGTTGAAGAACAAGTGAAAACCATGCTGGAACAGAAGGTGATTGTGCTTAGCACCAGCCCCTGGTCTAGTCTGGTTCAGATGGTTACTAAGAAGGATGGGTCTATCCGATTTTGTATCGATTATAGACGACTGAATGGAGTAACCAAAAAGAATGCGTATCCTCTACCCCGAATTGATGAGACCCTGGACTTGTTGGGTGGGAACCAATGGTTCTGCACCCTCGATTTGGAGTCTGGATATTGGCAAATCGGGATGAAGGAGGAGGATAAAGAGAAGACGGCTTTTACTAGTCAAATTGGACTGTATCAGTTTGAGCTGATGCCTTTCGGGTTATGCAACGCCCCTGCTACTTTTGAGGCCATGATGGAAACTCTGTTGAGCGATCTGTTATGGTGAAAGTGCTTGGTGTACCTGGACGACGTCATTGTTTTTTGGCAAAACGTTCGAGGAGTGTGCATTGAACCTCGGAGAGGTGTTGGAGCGAATTCGGTCCAATGGGTTGACCTTAAAGCCAAAGAAATGTGAGCTTTTTCGAAAGTCCATGGTCTATTTGGGTCAGATTATCTCCACTGAGGGTGTGCAGGCTGATCCGGCTAAACTGGAGACTGTGGAGACTTGGGAAGTTCCAAAAGGGCCGAAGGATGTGAGATCCTTCTTGGGGTTCTGTTCCTATTATAGGGACTTCATTCCCGGATTCTCTAGAGTGTCTCAACCCTTGCAAAAGTTGAGCCATTGGACTCCGGGGAGGAAGAAAGAACCCTTCCCATGGGGTATGGAACAGAATGATGCTTTCAAAGAGATTAGGCGTTGTTCCGAACCACCCCAGTGCTGAGATACCCTACGGAGAAGGGGCATTTCATCCATGACACTGATGCGAGCAATGAGAGCATAGGGGCCGCATTGTCCCAAATCCAGGACAGAGTAGAGGTCCCGCTGGCGTTCGCTAGTAACAGTATGAACAAGGCACAGAGAAATTATTGTACTACCAAGCGAGAGTTGCTTGCAGTAGTGGTGTACACGAAGAAGTTTCGGCACTTCTTGTATGGAGGGAACTTCACACTCCGGACTGATCATTCAGCCTTGAGGTGGCTCCTTAATTTTAAGGATGCGGAGGGGATGATTGGTCGGTGGTTGACTCACCTCAGTGAGTTCGGGCTGGAGAACTCTCATATCCAGCACCGAGCGGGCACAAAGCATATCAATGCTGACTGCCTAAGTCGACGTCCGGTACGCCGTTGTGTGCATCCGGAGTGTGGGGATTATGGTGCTCACAATGCCGTGGGAGCGAGTGTGCGTTTGCCTTATGACGGGTTGTTACAGAACCTGTTGGATTGGTCCACCGAAACTATAAGGACGTACCAGATAGCCGATCCTACCATAGCACGACTGAGGGAGCTGGTCCCTACCGGGGTCTGTCCAGTGCGACCCGAAATATCACTGGAAAATCGCGAAGTGCTACGTTTCCTGGCTCAGTTCCATGAACTGGAGGTTTGGGATTCGTTGTTGTGCAGGTGGAAGTCTTGTTCAGGAAAGCAGAGGGTGTTGCAAATGGTAATCCCATCTGCGATGCGGAAAGAAATCCTGTACTATTGCCACGGCCATTCCACTAGTGGGCATTTCTGAAAGAAACGCTCTCTGGAACGGCTGAGTAGAAGGTATTACTGGCCGGGGATGTCTGGTGACCTTTTGAGGTGGATCGAGACATGTCCGGCCTGTTGTTTGGGCAAACCTGGTCCTGGACTGGGAAAATTGCCATTGCAACAGGAGCTGTTCGGTGTAAGGTTTGCTCGGATAGCTGTAGACATCATTAGTGGGGTAAAACCCACTCCGAAAGGAAATACTTGTATGATGGTAGTCTCGGACCACTATACAAAATACACCCATGTGTACCCACTCGAGGATCATACTGCTGCTACTTGTGCGGAAGCACTGGTAAAGGGGTGGATCCTCCATCTGTGGGCTCCCTTGATGTTACATAGCGATCAAGGGAGGGAATTTGAATCAAAGTTATGGGCTGCTATGTGCCATCAGTTGGCTATATGCAAAACTCGGACCAACCCATACCGGCCCCAGTCGGACGGACATGTGGAGCAGTTCAATCGGACCTTGATCCAGGTCCTGAAACCATTGGTGAATTCCCATATGGATGATTGGGATGATCAGTGCGAATTTGTGGTACATGCGTATAACAATACGGTCCACACTTCGACAAACTGCACCCCGAACCTATTGGTGTTCGGGGAGGACTTAATCATGCCCGCAGACTTGGTGTTCAGGGTGGTAGGGATTAGTCCAGAGGCGCCTTGTACGGTGCTATTTGTGGAATCTCTCTGAGAGAGGTTCAAATTCGCTTATGAAACAGTGAGGGCGCACTTGCTCAAAGCTGTGAATTGGCAGAAGGTGGGTTATGACACCGGACTGAAATTACGGCGGTTCGTATTGGGAGATAGAGTGATCCGACTACATGAACCACTCTGTAATGTCAAACTGGCGAATAACTGGGATGGACCACATACTGTGGTCAAATGTATCAGTCAAACGACCGTATTGATCCAGTCTGCAGCGGGACGCATCCAGACGAGCCCTGTGGCTCGGTTGCGTGCTTGGGCTGGGAGAGAGCTCACCCCGGAAACGGAGGTGGAGGAGGAGAGTTTGGAGGCTAAATTTGTACCTTTGGAAGGGGTGTCAGTGGACCCCCCAAAAAGGTTGGTACAAAGAAAACTCCGGAAGACCGTGAAAAAGAAAGTCTGGGCAGGCGAAGGAAGAAGGGCAAGGAAAACTAAAATCAGGGCTAGAGTTTTAGTTAAGAACGAGTGTCCTTCGGCCAGGTTACTAGATGCGGACTGTAAACCCGTCCGGCGGAGCACTAGGCTTGTGGCTAGGGGGGCCGTAACCTAGCTTGTTTACACAACGAGTGTGGTGTCCTGTGTTGTCTCTATATGTTATATGTGTGCTACCGACAGGGGCGCTCAGAGTCGATGGGAAAGAATGTAAGAGTGTTCCCCGAGGGTGGTGGACGGATAATCCGGTGGGATAATCTTCGATTTCCCATATATATTCACGTATACTCCCAATGAGATCTTTATTCCAAGTATATTTGACTTTTGGGGAGCCGCCCAAGTAGCATGAATATCCCTACAGCCCGAGATGCGGGCGGGAGAGGTTTTGACCTGATTAACCCGATAATTGGGTCACACCGGATAACGGGACCGCGTCCAATCACGCGAGACGCCGCGCATGCGCTTTGTTTTAAAAACAAAAGCGAGGGAACTGCCATGTTGACTTTGGTTCATACCGAAGTCAATAGCGGCGGCAGTCGGCAGCGGAGGGCACTTAGAAGAGGAAAAACTTCAGTGAAAGAGTTGTAAGCAGTGGGTATTCTTTCTAGTGGTCTGTGAGACAAAAGAGGGCGTCGAGAAACTTTAGGTTTCCCGTCAAACTCCTCGTCGAAAGACACCCCGCCAAAAGTAAGGATGGCAGAGCAGCAGCTCCGCCACTCCGAACTTACCGAGGACTCCGAGACGGCTTTGGCTGTCAAGGGGCTAGTAGATGCTCAGAACCCCAGCGGTGATGAGCTTAGTGCGAGTCTGGCGGATATGACTGTGGATCCTGCCATCTCCCCGATCAGGAAGTCTCCATCGCCAGTGGGCAGTGAGGATTCCGACCTGCTGGAAGGATTCGAGCTCTCCGAAAGGGAGCCCGAATCTGCCGAGAGCACTGTCCGACCCTCGCGGTTGTGCAGTCTGAGTATCTCCCCGACCATCGTCAAGACAGTGAGCCGCAAGCTGTCTATGGATAGCAGTGAGGAGACTGACACCACTCGTCCGAGTGGAAAGGCGCCAACCCGGGATCGGTCGAAGTCGTCCGATTCTCGGATCAGCACGAAGGCTACCAAGCACGTAGGTGCCGGTAAGAAGCCTCAACCGAAGGTCGAGCCTAAGAAGCCGGACCCTAAGAAGAGTGGTACCCATAGTACCAAGAAGACGGATTTTAAGGCTGCCAGTACTACGGGGCCAAAGGATCCGAAAAAGACTCCCACGTCTGTCGTCAAGGATGTGACAAAGGTGGATCCGAAGCCAACCGCTAGCACGGCAGCTAAGGATCCGCCTAAGAAGGGTCCGACGCCTGCCAGCAGTGGTGCTGCATAGTCTCCGGTTCCCAAGAAAGGAAAGCTTGATCTCAGGACCACTTCCTCGACTATCCCTGTCTTTAAAAAGGTTAAGGATAGTACCAAGACGGCTGTAACCCACTCCCCTCCGGCTCCTATTCCGAAGTTAGACTTGTTGTCTTTCTCACAGGAGTTGGACAACAGTGCAGCTGTGGCGGCTTCAGCCGCGGCTCTTGCCGGCCAACCCGCTTAGGCTGGTGGGTCAGGACACGGGGGAGCACGTCCTAAGACGTCTGTTACCTCACAGGAACCTCGGATAGACGAGGACATGGATGTTACTACCGGTGAACAACATGTACAGCGGCTACAAGAAGTTCTGTCCAAGATAGGACTGAGCTTCACGGTCCCGGCTACCCCGGAACCCTTGAAAGAGGTACCAACCCCAGTGGAACCACCTCCTAAGACGACCGAGTCGAGTCCGGAGACGCCGGCAATGACTACTTCGGACGAGGCCGGCAAGCTGGACCAGGCTGCAGGTGGTGGTCCGTCTGGGTCAGGAGTATACATCCTAGCCCCACACGAGCATGATGAATGGGACAAGGAGGACTCCGATGTCCCACTCATCCTAAGAGGGGGCATCATCGATCATTTGAGCTCTGAGGAGATTCGGCTATTCAACTTAGCCCAACTGAAGATGTTCAGGGGTCTAGACAGTCTGTCTGCTAGATTCCCTGTATGGTTCCCAGACCGCTTAACAGCGGCTATGGAGAATGATGGAGAGGCGTCCCGTAAGGCACGTCTAGTCGCCATCTCGGAGGGTCGTCCCGAGGCTATTGCGGACTTGGATTTGGATATGCAAACATATTCCGAGTTCAAGACCGTCCATAGCAGAAGGGAAAAGAAGCGACTCCTGACTCCAGCTATGAAGCTGGCTCGGGGAGTCCACCAAAAGACAAAGGAGTCCATCCTGGATGCAACCCGGGAGGATGAAATCGTTCAGCAAACAACAGCAGCGGTTAGGAGTGCTGACACTAACCGATTAGAAAAGGCCAACCATCGGGACCAGATCCTGATGGAGACCATTCGCCTGACGTCTCTGGAGGCGGGTCAATCCCCCGAGGAGGTAGCAGCCGTGGTGAAGGGTTTGAAGGAGGATACTATCCCTCAAGCCGAACTCGAGGAGTATGTGAAGACTGCTCTCCGAGTCAATGCTGTGAGTAAATATAGGTACTTTAAACCTATGTGCTTGGGGGATTGCGTGAAGGACAACCGTTCTTCGCAACACCCTGATCCGGTTGGTCATGACGGCCTCTCGGACGACGAGTAGTGGATCAAGAAGGATCCTCTCAATAAGTCGGTACAGTTGTACCATTTTGAGTTGCTGGAGAAGGTCCGGACTTCACACAAGAAGTACCATTCCTACCTCCAGAAAACGAAGTGGTCATGGGCAAGGTTGAGATGGTGTCCGGATCGACCCTGCCCCTTCGATACTTGTCAAAACATTGATGAGACCCGTGACACGCCCGGAACTTGGCCTACCAAGGTGAGGTTCGCTCGGCATGTAACCAGATTTCATGTGCGTCATTTCATGCGATATGACTGCCTGAGCGTGGGTTCAAGGGGGAGCAAGGCTTGCCCTGATGGAGGGATGTTCTACAATAAAGCGGACATCATGATACATGGCCAAGAAACATAACTTGTCCCTGGAAGCTGCGGCGGAGCGTATCCAGCTCGCCCATGAAGAGGTCTACTCCAAGTTCGGGGAGCTAGACAAAATGGACAACCTCGAAGTGGACTTTGGTTCCAACGAGAAAGGGAAAGTCAGGGTTTTCTACAAGGTGAACCCGGATGGCAACTTCCTCCGCATCCCGGAAGGCCCACTCTATGATGAGTTTGAGGCCTATCTGACACGGACCAGCACCAAGAAGGCCCGGAAAGCTCCGAAAAGACAAAACCAGTCTTCGGAGCCGACTGACGCCAAAAGAGCAAAAACGGACGAGAGACCGTCCGTAACGGAGAGGGTGGATCCTGCATACAGAGGGCCCGCCTTCACCTCTACCCGGACTGACTGGAAGTCAGGTCCCCAGGGCGGACCAACTCGGTCCGTTCAGGAGGATCCGAACACCGGAACGGGGGAAAGCTTCGAAGGCTTTCCCAGGTGGTAACCTGGTCGCGGGGGAGGAGGCTCAAGTCTTTACCCAGACTGGGTAAAACGAAGGCTTCGGTAAAACCGAAACCGAAACCTACCCAGACACAGAGTCCCCCTCCGGGGACTCCAGACGAGGATGCTCTGTTCTTGCGGCTCCAAGCTCCACCATCTTTCCCTCGGGTCGACTTCGCCTCCTACGAAGCCGGACAAGAGGCTCTGGACAAGTGGCAGGACAACTTCCACAGGCTGCTTACTGACCTGAGTCAGGAGGTGGCGAAGATGTCACTGAACACAGTGCATCACCTCCATCAGAGGGAGGTCGCTGTCCAGAAGGCAGCGGCTGTGGACACTGTTCGGGACGAGATGGAAAAGGCTCGGGCCGAACAGGCAAACGCGAAGTACGCAAGGACCCAGTCTGTCAAGGAACACTGACGGAAGCATACGAGGAGATCAGGAGGAGGAAGCAGAACTAGGGACTGGAGCACCTTAACATCTAGGACCTGATACATCCGTTTTTTTAATGATTGACTTTTAATATCAGGACCGAGTGCTTCTTGAAATCAGTCTGAAGATCGCCTGGAGGCAGGACTGAGTTTTTTTTTTATTACTACTACGCTCCAGAGTAAGAGCGATGAGCTTTCTTGTTCCGGTTAGTAGGAGCTGAACGAAGTGGGTTCCGAAAGCCGGGCAGAATGCTACAACCCATCCCAGGATGATCCGGATCTTCACCGAAGAACACGTATGATGTCTTTTCAATATTATGATATTTTTATCGTTTCTTAAATAATAAGAAAAGTGATAGTGTTTATCACTTGTAGTAATATTAATCACGAGTTTAAATAGCTCGGGGTCCTGAAGGGACGGAATTTTTTTTGTGATACCATGCTTTTCAAGTGTTCATGTACTATATATATAGGTTAACTCTATTTATCCAAGGGAGTAGAGTGTAATTTTCATTACAGTCGCTATATATATTAATGTGTGTAAATAATAACTTATTGTGTTCATCAGAATACGTCTTTTTTTTTTTTAAGGTGTAGCTTTAATAGAGCCACTAAGGTGGTATTTATAAGATAATGCTAGTCCGAAGTGTTTTCGGACTTTAACCTTATTTATTTACCTCCCGGTTATTATCTGGTAGGGGGTAGTGTAGGGGCTAGGGTTATACGGGGTTTTATATGACGGGTTCTGTTGGATGCTGTGTTGCGATGTGGAGATCCCTATTCAAATGTGGGGGGTCCGTATTCAAATGTGGCGTTTTTCCATTTCACCACATAATGTGGAGATCAAATAATCCGTATATGGTCCGTATATTTCCCCTTGAATGTGGCAGGTCTAGGGACATCATATATTGAGAAAAATGGAGGAAAAAGGGCGGTATGTAGGGCGGTATGTTGTAAATGGGGTCCGCATGTTGATAATAGTGGTGGTGACGAGATGGTAGTGGTGGTGACAAGATGGTAGTGGTGGTGACGAGATAGTAGTGGTGGTGAGGAGATGGTAGTTGTGGTGAAGAGATGGTAGTGGTGGTGAGGGGATGGTAGTGGTGGTGAGGAGATGGTAGTGGTGGTGAGGAGAGCTATTTAAAGTTAGTACATCCGATGTCTGGGACCAAAAAAAAAATCTCCCTAAAAATGAGGTGTTGATGGATAATTTTATGAGGAGATGGTGTTGGATATGAGTGTTGGACTTGAGGAGATGGTGTTGGATTTGAGGAGATGGGAGGGATCGTGCCAGCTATCATATTTGCGTTGGCCTGTTACTTCACCATTCAGTTAGACACTCACATACCAACATGGATCCACACAGGGGAGAAACTTCCCCTGTGTTCAGCTAATTAAAAGAAGCCTGTTGTTTATATTTACTTCTCCGTTCCCCGACCTACCCTCTCCATTCCCCGACCTCCCTTCTCCATTCCCCAACTTTCCGTCTCCATTCCCTGTCCTTCCCTCTCCATTCCCCGACCTCCTCTATCCATTCCCCGACCTCTCTTCTCCATTCCCAAACATACAGACCCTATGTACACCCTCCCAAGGCTACCTCCGTATCTTGATACATATTATGACGTCACAGAGGGATTTCCCTAGGGGTTCCCTGGAATGTAGACTGGTTTTTGCACAATTTTACAATTAGGGCAGGTGAGTGCCGTATTTCACATACATAAATGTAAAAAAATGGCTCAAACATACGGACACAACACGGCAATGGTCCAGAGTATAGTTTGTATCAGAATGGGACTATGCTTAAGTACTGTTTATTACTCATTACTCCTCTGTGTTCTGATGGCGCGAACTGAGTAGAAGTGTTTTCCTCGCTGGAGTTCCAAAATCGATTTCGCGTATGTAAATAGTGAAATCCAAGCTTAAAACTCGCGGACAAAACTTGTATAAAGGAACGTAGGACACACTGATATCAAACACATGGATGAAAGCCCTTATATTTAGCCATATTTCAGTGTTATTTGCTGTGGAATGATAACTCGTAGCTGCCGACCGCCACTGCCGTCACGTATACAGGTAAAGCCTTTTGTTGACACCTCCCCGACCCCCACCCACAAACTCGCAATGTCTGCAAAGAAAAATATTACGAGGGAAGACCTTGAGAAAGCAAACAATGACTTATTTTACAAAATAAAGTTAATGTTTAACCCATTTCAGACTGATATTACTGAGGTCAAAACCAAACTGTCAACGGCCGAGACCACGCTTGCCGAATTAAAATCGGGACTTGACACTTTTAAAACCAACACAAAAACATTGTTTGATCAAGTATCTGAAGATGTAGGGTCACTTCAGTCAGAAAATAGAAACCTTATAGCGCAAGTAGCAGCCGGTAAGGAAAGGGTTGGAGGAGAGAATTGACAAATTAGAGAGTAGAGAGAGGCGTTACAATGTCATTATAAAAAACCTTGACGAGGGCAGGTACCCTGATCCACGCCAGGCTGTGACAACACTTTTCAGTGACATCAAAGCTAACATTCCAAACCAGTCTATTGATGGCGTGTTTCGGCTGGGTGCAAAGTATGAGCCTGTAAAAGGTCATAGACCAGTTCTGGTAGAATTTACCTTAAAGAGATTAAGGGGAGAATTGTACTAAAAAATCAAAGCCATAAAACCCATGCAGCGATGGACAGGTATTAGTGTCACAGACGACAATACCCTGCTGGATGAATACAAACTATGTGACATGAGGGCTATCGCTACTACCTTGAAGGGTGACAGCAAGGAAGCTAGAGTACAAAACAAAACAAAACAAAACAAAAACAAGTATGCTCACAAAGACCTGCATAAACTCCCCGAAAAGTACCACATGGCACAAATTAAAACCCCAAATGTGGCAGATGGCCTCGCTTTCCAAAGCCACCACTCATATCTCTCAAATTTCTATCCCGCAGAATTCGTTTATGATGACATAGAATACACTAGTGCAGAGCAAGCCTTTGCACATACAGCAGCAATCACCTGTGAGGACGAAAAAACAGCAACCAAAATCTTGGCCACGGACGATCCCTACCAGATAAAAAGGTATGCTCATAAATTCCTAGATGACGAACGTTGGATACCGGTCAAACTTGAGAAACTTGAGGAAATTATCTTGTGTAAATTCTCTCAGGACAAGTACTGCAGACGTAGGCTACAAAAATCAGGAGATGCTAAACTATGGGAGGGAACAGTAGATAGCTTCTATGGTTGTGGTTTCTCCCTCTCTGACAAGGACAAAATCAGGGTAGATATCACAAAAGGCCAGAACCAAACTGGTAAAATCCTTGAACGAGTTAGAGACCAGGTCAATCTAGATTTCCCTGAAGATGCCTAACTACAAATTACTACTACTAGCTGACAGTCGTGTCATGGCCTAGAAACTCTAGTAAACAAAGAAATGTCCCGAAAAAACATGGAAAATGTTACTTTTAGTGTCATGGCTGAGTCTGGGCTAACTATACGTTGCACAGTGACCTATTTTGCTGATAGACTTGAGGCTGAATACTATGATGTAATCATCTTGATGGCGGGCGTAAACAACTTTACAAACCTGCATGAGAGCACACGTGTGACACCAAAATTTGATGATATGTCCCACATTGTAGACATCTTAACCAACCACCACACATGGACTCTTGACATCCTACATAAAATTACTGGAAAAGAGAACAATGTTGCTATTGCACAACTGATTAGCTTGGACATGGGTAAATGGAATGGTGTGCAAAATGAATTCCCTGTGCATCAAAAAATGATTGAACAATCTTTAGTGTATTTAAACCAGGGCATAGCTAGCTTCAACACCGAATCATGTCTCTTTTGTCCATGGCTACTGAACACGGTTCACCACCATCAGCAAGGTGAGCTGGCCCACGACTACAGAAACCTGTATGATGGGATCCACGCTAATCATTCCCTCAAGTGCATCTGGGCTGAGAAAATCGTGGACAGCATCATCACCAACAAAGCCAGGGCAACCACACCAACTGCAGTTAATTAAGTACCTTTATCTTTACACACACTTTCCTTTAGTTAAAACATGAAATTTTTAATTCTAAATTCCAAAAGTCTCAAGAGTCACTGGTAGTCTCAAAAACCTAACTTAAAATACATTTGAAAAAAAAATTATCTTCCGGTATATTCCACAACCTTATCATCCATAATATGTCATTGGCAAACCTTGGTGATTATCTTGTTGCATAAAACCGTCTTTACAAAAAATATATTTATATGAAAAAAGTTTAAACCAAATCAAGTAAAAATATGTCTACAAGTGCTTATATGACTAAAATACAATTAAATATCCGTAGCTTTTTCTGCTATTTTTTCACCAAGATGTCAAAATTGGGTTAACAACATATACTTTCCCCATGTGTTTGGCAGAGGTAAAGTTAATGTTGCCCAAAAGGGTCTTGAGATTGTAAAGTTTTCCTTTACCAAACCCAAGTGTGTATAAGGACCCTTGTAAATAACTAATTTATAAACATATGTAATTCGCTATAAGTATGACATACAAAATTATTTGTAATAACACAAAGAATTGTGTAAAATGTAAGTGGAAACGATACATAAGAGCTGTGTTAGTATCTTTTATGTATAAAGTATGTCATTACCTTTCTAATTATGAATGCTTTGTTATGAAATCTGTTTATTTAAATGTAAACTATTTCTTATTTGATCCTAATCAAACTGTTATTTTGTATTCTAGTTTTATACATTGAACTGCCATGCTTGGCTAGAAACTACCAATACGAACGACAAAGACACTCAAAAGTTTACTCTATGGCGGTGTCACCACTAATACCCTAGTCAAGACTCATCCTAATTATGTACTCATCTGACCCTGATCACCCAACAGATTAAGGTAGGATCAATCCAAACCCTGCTTTACTGGGATTAATTCCCTCTTACTTTTTAAGTTTAGGAAGATTTAAGAACCCAGCTATGAGGCACTCTCATACTGAAGTTCTAAACCAAAGGTACATATATTAAATTCACATTTTTCCTACAAATGCGATACATAGAGTCATGAGGGCAACCTTTAGGGTAGTAGCTCTCATGACATACAAATACTGGTATTTTACAGAGAAATACACTCCCATTTTCTATAAGCAAGGTATAAGTCCCACAAGGACTAGACACTCACACTCAAATGACTAGTAGATTTCATAGATAAGGTGTAAAAGGCTTTCATCTGACTCACCTGAACACTCTAAGTATTAGCGCGATAAAGTCATTTGACCTTTTCCTTTCTTCTTGACACAAATGTTTCTTTGGCAACGGTCTCCGAGACTTGGTTCACACCTGATATTCCTGATTACAACCTTTATATTCCAGGATATACAGTGTCTCGTGTTGATAGAGAACACCTGACCCCTGAAGGCAATTTAAAAGCTGGTGGAGGTCTAGCGTGTTACATAAAAAATGGTATTATTCATTCAAACTCAGTCCTATCTTACTTGAATGTCAGCACAAAGGACATCAAAATTCAATGGATACTGGTAAACAATCCAACCATGAAAGATCTCGTTGTTTGCAATGTTTATAGGCCACCAAATGGATCGGTTGCCAAATTCCTAGAAGTTCTAACAAACAAAATAGACCTTTTAGATACCTATAGACAGAAAGAGCTCTATTTTCTGGGGGATATGAATATAAACCTATTAAAGAAAGATATTGACAGTAGGGATCTGCTGAAACTGGGGAAATTAACAGGATGTAAGCAATACATCAAAGATCCAACAAGAGATACAGAAAAATCTCCTCATACATTGCTGGACCTGATTTTTACAAACTCTGAACATATCACTGACAGTGGTAATTATGTGGTGAACATTTCAGACCATGATCTGGTATATGCTACTAGACTGAAACAATTTGACAAAAAAGAGAAAACTAAGTTCAAGGGGAGGTCCTATAGAAAATATGCTAAGACACTGTTGGAAAGGCATTTAATAAATGAAAATTGAGATATTTTCTGGGAACTTGACGATCAAGAAGCCATGTGGGAACTTGTTGAATTATCCATAACTAGATTCCTAGACATAGTCTGTCCAATCAAAGACTTTTATTTTGCAAAAAAGAGAGACCCTTGGATAGATGATGTGTTGGCAAAATATCTAAGAGAAAAGGATGCACTCTTAAGCAAGGCGAAGTGTACCAAAAACGTTCATAGAAATAGGGCAAAGAGACTTCTGGCCTTAGAGAAAAAAGAATATTTTGAAAAACTCCTAAAAAAGTACAAAAAAGACTCCAAAAAATACTGGCAGACTATAAATACTCTCCACAAACCAAAGCAGCAATCAACCCCCATAAACCTGATTGATCAAAATTCCAAAACCCCGGTAGACATTGAAAAAACAGCAGATTTTATAAATGATTACTTTATAGATATTGGCCCAAAATTAGCTAGCAAATATGACAGACCATGGAAGCCTCCTCAGAAAATGTGGGATTCCATCTTCGATCTACAGGAAATCAACTTAGAACAGCTCAAAAAAATTATGAATAAAATAGACACCACTAAATCCTCAGCAGAAGACAACATCTCTTCCCAAGTACCAAAAGACACTTTCCTAATTCTTCCACATCATCTACTTCAGATAATTAATAAGTGAAATCATAAAATACCTAGTAAATGGAAAATAGCAACAGTAGTCCCCCTCCAAAAGGAAGGTAATACAGCTGATGTAAATAACTTAAGACCCATATCCACTTTACCCCTACCTTGCAAAATCTTAGAAAGGGTTGTTTTTCTTCAAACATCTGAGTATCTAATTCAACACAATATTTTGACAAAGCATCAATCAGGTTTCCGAGCAAATCTCTCAACAAGTTCAGCCATAGGGGACTTCACAGACAATATTTATAAAGCTATAAACCATGGTAATATAACCCACACAACATTCATAGGCTTTAGATACAATAAACCACTCAATTATGTTTAAAAAACTTTTATATTTAGGATTCAAAGAAAATACCATAAACTGGTTCAAGGACTACCTTTATTTGAGAAGTCAGAAGATAGTAGCTAATGGAGTAATATCATCCTCTCAACAAATCACCTGCGGAGTCCCCCAGGGTTCTATTTTAGGACCACTAATATCTTTACTTTATATAAATGACCTGGAAGATTGCTTGAAATATACTAAGTATAAGTTATATGCTGATGAAACAGTGTCATATATTTCTACCCCCATAAACTTTGATGCTAATCAGATGCTAAATGATGATTTACAAAATATGTCCAATTGGTGCCAGGAAAATAAGTTAACTATAAATGTAAAAAAGACTAAGTATATGGCAATAGCCTCCTCCTCAAAGAAATTAAAGAAACTAAGGCAATATAACATTCTGTTAAATGGGGAAAAGCTAGCCAAAACTACTGATTTCAAATATTTAGGAATTACTATAGACAACTGTCTTAACTTCAATAAACATGTACAGAATACCTCACACAGTACGGTACACAAAATATTTTTGCTAAATAGATATCGGTTTTATATTGATCAAAACTCCAGTTCTAAAACTTATGATTCAACCACTTTTTACATATGGGAATATAATTTATTCAGCTACTAACAGCAAAAATATGGATCACCTACAGAAAATTCAGAACAGGGGTTTAAGATTCTGTGTAAGGCCCGAGGCAAGAATAAGTATTGAAGCATTACACAAAGAAACCAAAACCCACTTGCTAGAGGATCTAGCAAAAAAGGATATGCTATGTTTTGCATATAAAAGATCAAGAAACCCAGCACATCTAGATATGAGACCCATAAGAACAAGGTTGCATGATTTTCCAGTGTTGAAGGTGGAGTCAAGGATTACAACCAGGTATCAGAAGTCGGTCCAGTTCAGGTCATATCAGGCTTGGTCAAAAGCAGCATGTGAGGTTAAGTCATGTGAAAGCTACACCAAATTAAAATCTATGCTTAAGTCTGAACTTGATGCCAAGTTTAAATAGATACTTTCTTTTGGTTGCCACCACCCCAGTCATTAGTCATCTTATTTTTTCATATACACTAATAAACCATCATCTCATAACTAACATCGAGATGGATTTGATGATTCATAGCCATTCGCCTAGGCAGGCATAACAAACCCTCTTGAGTACTAACACAATTTAGTTATCTATACTCGAAGATCACAGCTATTGTTTAAAAAATTCAGTAATCAGGGAAAACACTCTTCATACAGCTGTTTGTTGGTTATACAGGCAATAGCCTCATCAGACAGGATAAATAAACGATTTAAAAAAAATTGGACTTGCAGCCAATCAGAGGCCTCCATTTGACCAGAAGTGACCGTTGCCATGGTAACGTGACCTAGTTAGGACTCTCAGCCAATCAGAGGCCTCCATTTGACCGGAAGTGACCGTTACCATGGTAACGTGACCTAGTTAGGCTCTCGGCCAATCAGAGGCCAGCATTCTAGGTGACCTACTGACCTACTTAGCGACTGTCAACCAATCAGAGGCCAGCATTCTGGTAACCATGGTAACGTGAACTAATTAGCGACCACATGACTCTTTTGTTTGTAAACAACACCGCGTGCCACGGACATGTCACGTGACGTGTTTGTTTGTCAACAAAAGTGACCTAATTAGAGGATTAGTGATCACACGTGACTATATTTTTTTTGTTTTGTAAACATAGCGACTTATGATGTATGAAAATAAAAACACAAGAAAAAAGACATTTTCTTTTTTTTTTATTCTCATTTTTTCACACAAAAAACAAGTTCAGCAACAGAAGCAAAAACAGCAGTAGCACCAGCAGCAGCAACAGGGGGAGTCAGCGCTAATTCTCCAGTCGTCGCGTTCAACCAGAGGCTTCTTAAGTGTGACAAATGACGGTTCTTTGTCAACACCAGTAGTAGGAGCATCATCATCATCATCACCAGCAGCAGCAGCAGCAGCAGCACCAGCAGCAGCAGTAGCGGCAGCAGTGGCCGCAGAAGCATGAGCAGTAGCAACAACAGCAGCAGCAGTAGTAGCAACAGCAACAGAGAGCACCCTAACGGCATCATCAGCGGCAGCCCTGGCGGCAGCAACAGCTTCAACAGCGGCAGCATTGGCAACAGCAGCACTAGTAGTAGCATCAGCAGCTCCAGCAGCAGTCACAGCAGCAGCGGCAACAACAATATCATCTACATCATTAACTCGTGTAGCGAATGCAGAAGTTGCACGACCTCCAGCACTAGCACTAGCAGCAGTAGCCACAGCAGTAGTTTGACATACATGCGCCACATCATAAAACCCCATGTCACCGTTACCTGCGAGTTGATAGTCTGTAGTAGTAGTAGTAGTAGTAGTAGTAGTAGCGGTGCGGCCGATTAAGAAGCTGGTGGAGGCATGTGAGTGAGCCTTGGTTTCACACTCCCTTATATACCCCTACTCTTAAACCGATTTGCACCTGCCGACTCATCCTCACAGTAGGAGGGGGAGATTAACTCGCTCATTTTCAGATGCTGTTTGGTCTTAAGTCGCTTACCATACGGCACCCCTCTCCATGATCCCATAATCCTTTATACAGCTGACGAGCATTAAACCAATTACACCAATTATCACAGCCGGGGCTCTGTTTGAACCACCCCTCTCATGTCAATGGATCAGAGGTGGAGGGATCCAGGTGAAACTGGGATCATACCACACATACGCGCACACGTCTCGGGGGAGGGGAGAGGGGTTAGTTACACTCACCACCCCTGTAGTTTATTGTATACACACTCACACCCATGATCCCATAATCTTATATACAGATGGTGCGGATTAAACTAATTACACCAATTATCACAGTTGGGACTCCCCTCTCATGTTGATCCATCAGGGGTGGAGGGATCCAGATGAAAGTGGGATTAGGGTTTTGTTTCTCTTTGATCATTATACACCAGGTGAAAACAGGATTAAATCTCTCCTATAAAAAGGTGGACATTTACTTTCTTTCCACACACACTCTCACCACCACGACTACAACCACCACCACGACTACCACCACCACCACCACCACCACCACCACCATGGCAGTCACCATCGCTGTCACTTACACTCCAGGAGGAAATCTGAGCTGAGTCTACTCTTTTTATTCTTTTTTTTTCTTTTTTATTCTATTTTTCACTCATCTTTTTTTTTGGAGAGAAAAAATATTGCACTCGAGAGGACGTGCAGACAAGTCTCTCCTACTACTCCACCTCCTCCTCCTCTACTCCGCGTCTCCCTAGCTATTTTTTTATCTGGAAGTAGTGAACGTCACATACTTCAGAATCACGCTTGTCTTGAAGCGTATATGATTCTCATGAAAAGCAAACGTGCGGGAGTTGTAACAAGAGCGGAAAAGGAAAACATAGAGAAATGGCTGAGAGCTGTCTTCAAAGAACAGTCTTCATTCCAACAATGTTTGATAGCCACCCTCAACGAACCTACTCGTTGGGCGTTTCATGAAAACAAAGCGGGCCTCTACTATAATACTGTGAGAATAAGTGCTATGAAACGATTCAATGCCCACATTGGTTATTTGGGGGTGACCGCGTCTCCCACTTGGTGGGTACGCGTGGTGGTGGATGTGAACACGATCTCGAAACGTTCCGTTGTCGTCACTTGTTATCCTGCGTTTTACAGTGTAACCGAATTGAAGAAGAAAGGAACGCATCCGTTTAAAGCATACGCTCCAATTTGTGATTGTCACCACAGCATTCGCACCGCGTATTGCTTCTTAGATGTGATCGCGTCAGAATAAAAAGAAAAAGAAAAGCGGCAAAGTGACAAGCTTTGCCTAAATGATCAAAAAAAAAAAAGAAATTGATCTGCGCCCCCTCTCTCCCCCCCTGCTCCTCCTCCTCTTTTTTAAAATAATTGTATCAGACTCCGGAGGACATTGAGTGAAAATAGAATATATCGCAAAAATAAGAAAAAAGAAGAAAAGAAAAAAGAAGACTACTGCTGTTGCTGGTGGTGTTGGTGTGAATAAAACGCACCACCAGCGCTCCCCGACAAGCACTCGTCACCGACCGTCCGACAGACAGACAGGAGTAGTATAGTATGTATCGGAACGGGACTATGGTTAACTACTGTTTATTACTCAATCGATATGCAGCCAATCAGAGGCCGCCATTTGGTCACGTGACCCGTTGCCATGGTAACGTGACCTACTTAGGGCTCTCAGCCAATCAGAAGCCAGGATTCTGGGTGACCTACTGACCTACTTAGAAGCTCTCAGCCAATCAGAGGCCGCCATTCTGGTAACCATGGTAACGTGACCTACTTACGTCACGTGACCTACTTAGGCTCAGCCAATCAGAAGCCGGCATTCTGGTAACTAGGGTAACGTGACCTACTTAGGGTTTGTTTGTAAACAACACCACGTGGCTCTCTTGTTTGTAAACAACACCACGTGACACGTGACTGTTTGTAAACAAACAAACAAAAAAGTTATGTAACTTATATATAGAAATAAAAACACAACAAGATAATTTCTTTTTTTTCATTTTATTCTTTATTTTCATTTCAATCAAAAAGACACACAAGTTTATGCTTCTTTAGCTTGCTTCTTCGATTTGCAACAACCCAACAGGCCGCAAAGTCTCACGCCGCCGTCACTCGCACCACCGCACCCCGGACGACTTCTCTCCAATAGACATTGCACGACTTTGGATAAATCCAACACCATTTCGGCAAGGCAGAGAATCTTTGCCTCCATGAAACGGCCGCCATCGCAACAACCTGTCACAACAGCATCATCGATAGCTTTTGACTCACTGTCCGGTCGCTCAGCTTTGGGATTTTTCTTGTTCGACATGCTTCAATTAGGAAATGAACGCAATGAGGTCCACAGGTGTCAGCAGAAGTGTTTTGTAGTTGAACTCGGTTTCTTTGCCACTTGAACGGAGCAGAGCGTTCCACGAAAGACAAGAACTCCGCACTCAGGGGCGGAAAGCCGAAGGAATCAAAGTAGTACACTTCACCCGTGCTCGACACGTAAAACGCCACCCAATGCCGCCCTGGTAAATGTTGCGGATCTGTGTTGCTCACGAAACAAGTGTCTTTGATAGGGTGCTTCGGAATAGTGTCACAAGTAAAAACACCCGGGAAACGATGTTTTGTGTGAACGTTTTCCTTCAACACTCTGCTTATTTCAAGCGTGTTCATATGATACGCTAAGTACCGCTGTCTTGTCTTCAGTTCATGTGGTAGTCGGTGATGGGGTGTCGATCTCGGGTCAGCTCGACGACGTTGTCGTACACCAAGTAGAGTAGCACCGTTGTTGTCGCTTGTAGCGCCGAGCGGAAACTGACTTCCACCCTCAGCTGACCCGCTCTTATAAGGTTCACGCGACACCCGTCGTGAGATCTGTCTAGGGTTAAATCGAGGGGGAACACCATGTAACCGTTCAGGAATTGATCGTATGAAATACCGCAGGAGCGCGCGCCCTCGTACATCCCCGTTTCCGTGTGTAGCGCCAAGTACTCTCTCACGGCCGCTTTGGTCTTAAAGTCGGCACGTAGGCGTCGTTCGGCACTTTCTGATCGTTCACTATCACTTGAAGCGAGCTGATGTCGTAATGCTGCATCTCGAACGGGTTCTTGGTGTAGCTACCGTTGAAGGCGTCGTGGTCCAGGAAGCAAATCATCATCGACTTGGGAAGCTGGCCTGTGTTGGAGTGTGTGTAGCTGTGATCTCTGTTACCTTGAGGGATGGCGTACGTCGTCACCTCCACTCTGTTCACCGGGTAGTCGAAGGGACCGTGTTCTATCACCGCTCTCTCGTGCGTTTCCGCTACAGCGTCCGCCACCAACACGCGTCGCACATAGAGCTTTGCTTTGTAGATCTTCAAGCTGAAGCCTGCGTCAGCGGCGCACATCAGATAGAAAGAGGGCGCTGCCTGTTTCAGAGTGAGATTGATTTCTGTCTCTCCAACGATGAGCTTCGGTTGATGAGCCAGGTCAAAGTGCAGTCGCGCCATCAGCGAAAAGCGCTTGTTGGAGATTAGCTTCTTGCGCGCTTTGTACCCCGCATTCGCGTCAGTCAACGCGTCAAACTGACCAGGCGTATCTTCATGCCACCCCTGGGCGCTCATGACGCCGTTCTTCACGTCTCTGTTGTAGTTGAGTAACCCTTCCAAGTAAGCTCGGTAAGGGTAGGTCTCGGTGTTGCCAGACACTTTGAAACCGCCGATGGAGACTTGGCCGTCTTTGAAGAGCGAGTGAGCCAAGTTGTTCACCGGAGCTACCGCGTCGGTGTCCTCGAGCGCCGCTCCGTTCGCTTTCAGCACTTGACATTCCAGATGAAGGTAATTCTCGTTCAGGTCTGTGTACTCTTGCGACTTGTTGATGGTGAAATTTATGTTACCTCCATCCTCTAAAGAGTTTTTTGTTTCTATCCCCAGGAAAGACAACTTTAAGATAGTAGTCTGAGTCGGCGCTACGGTGTGCAGGTAGAGCTCAGAGAGCGCGCACTCGTTACTGCTCTCGTGTACGTAAGCCATTGTGTTCTCTCTTCACGCGGACGACAGACTGACGCCGGCCGCCTCCAGTCTTTTTATTTATACCTGAACGCCTAGGCGCTTACCGGTCGAATACATCCCCTTTACGTCTCTTGCAAGAGCCACCGCCTGTCTGAGGAGAATGCCGCCGACGTTTCGACCCTTTCTTAGACGCGACAGTCGTCTTTCCTCCCGAGAACGCCGTACTCGCCAGTCTCTTCAGAGCGCCTGCGCCTCGGTCTTTCACGCTGCTCTTTAAAGTCCGACCTGAGCGCATCAGACCTAACAGAGCGCCGCCCAAACCGTGCCCGCTCTGGAAAGAGCGCCCGCTGTACACGTTGATGCCGTTGCCCAGCTGCGCGTTGTAGTAATCGCTGTACCCTCTGCCGACGGTGCGCCTGGGTGGAAAGTACGGAACGCGTTGACGCATCATTTCTTTCTCTTTCAGCGGTCAATAGGGCTCAGATGAAGTGTCACGGTCACCTCGCCTCTACCGAATGGGATGGAATGACCGGATCAGTCTCTTAAATAGATGCCGACCTCGGTAAACCTCTTGGATTTCAAGGGGAAATAATCCAAATGGGGAAAACTGATAGCTTGCACGCCACCTCGACGCTTTCCGCCTCTGTCCACCGCGACGCAGCGCAACAGCGGCACTTGTATGTCGCCCACACGTCTCTCCTGGATCATGTCCGTGTATATGTACACAGAGTGCACGTCCCCGTAAACATCCATTGAGTAGGCGCCGGTAGTCGGCGACGCGAAACACGTCTTCTCTCCGAAGCCTAGAACGCATGCGAGATGCGGAGTCAGCAGGACAGCACAGTGTCTCGGCTGTTTGATGGTGACGCATTTCGTCTTGGCGTCGTACGATAAGATCCGCATCGGTTTGAGCAAGAAGCTGGCGCCCTCTAGTCTGTCATCTCGCAACGTCTCACTCAAGCGCTCGAGAAGGGTGTGGTTGCTTCCGGTGAAAATAGGAGGTATCTGGAATATGTTTGGCATGAAACTGCGCACTCCCATGTCTTTCTCCATCTTTTCGATCATCTGTCTTGCTTGATCGCTGAGCGCCTTCTTCTTCACCGCCGGGGACAAGAACTGCTTGTATACGGCATTCGTCTGTCTCAAGTCAACCTCTCTCTTGAACCTTTTTGTTTCCGGTTTCAATCGCTGCTCTTCCGACGTGTCTGATATCTCTTCCACCGTTACATAGCTCGCTTCCTTCCAGCTCAGCGGGTATTTTGAGCTGAACGTTAGCTTGCTCAGACCCTTCGCGTTTTTCATTCTCTTCCAGTCTACCTGCGGTTTTCTTCCTTCGGCGAATACAGTCTCTTTTAAAACGTTGATCGCCTCCTCTAGCGAACCCTTGGTGCGCAGAGGAACAACGATGATCAAGTCGTCGTCGTGCACGTTAGTCCATTCTGTAGGGAGGATGATCTCAGTCAGAGCCGCTTCGTACGCTTCGGGCAGAAGGAGCGGCGAGTCGAAGTGAGTTCGGAAAGACGTCAAGCTGTTGTCAGGATAATACTCCATAGAGCAGTTGCTGGGTAGGGTGACCTTCATTTTTTTTTTTTTTTTTTCTACGTTATTTTTTTGACGGGGATCCACTCGTTGAACTTGTCGTCGTAACCTAACCAACGTACGAAAGCTAACTCTTTACCGTCGATGGTCTTGCGGCGCAACACCTCGTCTATCAGGTAGTTGTTGTCGTAACGACTCTTGTACACCTTCTGAACCTCTTCCGGGTAGAAGACGCCTTTTATCTCCTCGCCCTTGTCGTCTTTCAGCTCGAACCCTCTGCTGCCCAACGTCTTAGCAACATCGACCACTTCCTCGTGCCAGTTTCCCTCGTACCCTTTGTCAAAGGCGACTTTAGTTCTCAACATCCTCACTCTGTCACCCGGAGCGATGACGTCGACGGCGAACGTCTTCGTTTTTTTCTTCTTTTTCCATATTTCGTCGATTTGTTTGTCAGTTGGGATGTATTGTCGGTAGAAAACTGTTTCGCTGTTTTCCGAGCTGACTTGAGCCGGCGCCATTTTCAACGTCTTGTGGTGAGTGCAATTGTAAGAAGACACTACATTGTGCAGTACGTCTACGTAGCGATACGTGCGCTTGTGTGTGAAATAACGCCACAGCTTCTCCTTCAGACTGCGGTTCAAGCACTCCACTAGACTAGCTTTGATGTAGTCGTTCTCGCCAGTGAAAAACTCTATGCCCTCGCTCTTCAAGTGATCTTGAAAGATCTTGTTCAAAAACTCTTTCCCCTTGTCTGTCTGAACAGTGCGCGGTCGTCTCTCGCCAGTGTCTGTCATCTTTCGGAAGGCCTCGGTAACATCAGCGCCGCTCTTGGATTTAATGGGAGTGGCCCACGCGTACCTAGAGAAAACGTCGATCGCCGTCACCACGTACCTGAAGCGGTCGTTGTGAGACGCCAAAGCCTGCATGTCCATCAGATCTATCTGCCACTGCTGATCGATTGCGCCGGTTATAGTCTTGTTCCTTGCGAATTTTCTCCGAATGGGTTTATGTTTAGTGTAGGCGTCCAGCGACACTAAAGCATCTCGGATGACGGCCGGGTTTAGGTGGCGAAAATGATGTTTCTGGAGTTTAGTGGGGTCGTATATCACCTCCTTCTGCTGCTGCTCCTCCTCCTCCCAAGTCTCCCGCTATAGACTCTTTGCTAGGAAGACCTTCTCTGAATTCCATGCCGTACAGATTTTGCATTTTTTCAAACAGAGGTTGCCACTCGCCGTAATGGTAAAAGATCTTTTCCACTGGTGGCGTGACCAAATTCTTCACGTCGCTCAGAAATGGATCCACCAAGCGCAATTTTCCACAACCGGAGGGACCACTGATGATACAATTGAAGGGTCCTTGTAGTCGAGGGTCAAAATGTTTTTCCGTGAAGGGTATGCTTTTACCACTCGACCATTTTTTTTTTTTTTTGCAGCACACGTTATAGAGTCTACCTGTCAGTAGTATAGTATGTATCGGAACGGGACTATGGTTAACTACTGTTTATTACTCAATCGATATGCAGCCAATCAGAGGCCGCCATTTGGTCACGTGACCCGTTGCCATGGTAACGTGACCTACTTAGGGCTCTCAGCCAATCAGAAGCCAGGATTCTGGGTGACCTACTGACCTACTTAGAAGCTCTCAGCCAATCAGAGGCTGGCATTCTGGTAACCATGGTAACGTGACCTACTTACGTCAAGTGACCTACTTAGGCTCAGCCAATCAGAAGCCGGCATTCTGGTAACTAGGGTAACGTGACCTACTTAGGGTTTTGTTTGTAAACAACACCACGTGGCTCTCTTGTTTGTAAACAACACCACATGACACGTGACTGTTTGTAAACAAACAACTTATATATAGAAAATAAACACAACAAGTTCCATGTTATGTTAAAATTATATTTTCAAAAAAAAGCACATCTGTTACAGTGTCTATGTGTAACTACGCGCCTTCTCATTCAAACACTATAACACTATCATACGGTAGCAGCAGCAGGTAGGACCGGAAGAAAAGCAAGCGCACGAGCAGAAGCGACGACACCATTTGCACCATCCGGCCGTCGCGTTGGTAGCCCTACTACCCGTCGCGCGTTCAACTGGAGGTTTAAGAGTGACAAATGACGATTCTTTGTCGACGCGACTGCTAACATCAGCAGCATCAGCAGCATCGGCAGCATCGGCAGCAGCATCAGCAGCAGCGGCAGCAGCCTCGGCAGCAGCGGTAGCAGCAGCAGCAGCAGTGGCAGCAGCAGTAGCGTGAGCATTAGCAACAACAGCAGCAGGGACAGTAGCAAGGGCGGCAGAGCGTGCACTAGCAGCGTTATCAGCGGCGACATCGGCAGCCGCAACAGCATCAGCAGCAGCAGCGTCGGCATCGGTGGCATGAGTAGCTGCATCGGCGGCAGCAACAGCAGCCGTCACAGCCGCAGCGGCAACAACAACAACGTCATCACAACCAGCGTCACTAACAGCCGCAGTAAATGCAGCAGTAGCACGCTGAGCAGCACTAGCAGCAGCAGTAGCAGAGGCTACAGCATCAGCTTCACATTCGCGCGCCGCTTCGTCATTCCGCTTCATGTCACGGTAGCAACTTTCCATCATGGGGATCTGCAAATTGAGGCGCGGTGCTGGTGGTGGTAGTAGTAGTAGTAGTAGTAGTAGTAGTAGTAGTAGTAGCGTGAACGATGATGACGATGCCGAATACGGTTTCACTCCCCCTTATATACCCTTACTCCCCCCTTTTTTTCAAGCCACCGGCCAGCTGCCCCCTCACGGCAGGTCTTTAGATCAGCCTTAAGTCGCTTACTACTTGGCTCATCATCCCTCTAATCGCATTTTTCAGCCGCCGGCCGGCTGACTGCTGACTGCTGACGACAGGAGAGGATGATTTGTTTTTCTTTAGATTTAAACCGTTTACCACACGCGCACCCTCTAGTCACAGACAGAGTGACAGAAAGGGAGGGGGTCGCTTTGTTCACGCTACCTGTAGTTGTTTTTCTATACACACGCTGAGCCCATGACCCGCTAATCCTTTATACAGGTAACACGCGTTCAACTAATTACTCTATTGTATGACAGTCGGTACACGGATTTGATTTTAAACCACCTTCCCATCTGGATCCATGTCTGGCGGGGTGGAAGGATCCAGCTGAAAAGCGTAATTAGCGCTTTTGTTTCTCTTATGATAGCAGCAGGTCAGCATGCGACAGCTGAAAATGTCAGACTCGCCGCTCCTATAAAAGACTGAGATGCGTCTCTCTTTCCACACGCCCTTCTACCATCGCCGCCACCACCGCCACCGCCGGCCAGCCGACCGCCGCCCAGCCGACCGCCGCCACCGCCTGCAGTCACCGCCATCACGCTGGCAGGGAATTTCGAGCTGAGTCTGCTTATTGCTTATTTTTTTTCTTTGAGATTTTTGTTTTAAAATTTTTTATTTTCACTCAGTCTTTTTTGTTTCGGAGGAAAGAAATATGGCACTGCAGAGGGCGCGAGTTTCTAAAAGACGGTCACGCGAACAAAGTGCCCTCCTCCTCAACTGCCCGGCTATTTTTATATCTCAAAAGAGAGAGCGTCACGTAGTTGAGGTTCACGCTTCTCTTGAAGCGTACCGAATTCTCGAGAAAAGCAAAGCCGAGTGCCAAAGAAATCGTCGTTATACAAGAGAGGAAAAGGAAAACGTAGCGGCATGGCCGAGAGCCGTCTTCTCAGAACAGTATTTACTCTACCGTTGCATAATAGCCGCTCTCAGGGCCCCCACTCGTTGGGCGTTTCATGAAAAGAAAGAGCGCTGCCACTCTCCTCACCCCGCCTCTTCTTATAAAGTGAGAATAAGCGCTATGAAACGATTCGACAAGCCGATCGGTTTCTTGGGAGTGACTGCAGCTCCCACTCGGTGGGCGCGCGTTGTGGCCGACGTGAACACGGTATCTAAACGTTTCGACGTCGTCACTTGTTATCCCGCATATTGCAACGCAGCCGAATCGAAGAAGATAGGGACGCACTATTTTAAACCATACGCTCCAATATGTATTTGTCACCGCCGCGCTCACACGCCTTATTGCTTTTTCGAGACGATCGTGTCACAACACAGAAATAGAAAAGAAAGCGGCAAAGCGACGAGCTTTGCCTAAGAAAATTAATCCGCGCTTTTCTCCCCTCCTCCTCCTCCTCCTCCTCTCCCTCTTCTTTTTAAAAAAAAAAATATATTTGTATCAGACTCCTCTGGAGTCTGATACAAAACATTTATGACTATTGAGTGAAAATAGAATTTTATCGCAAAAAATAAAAAGAAAAAAAAGACACTTCTGCCGCCGCTACTGTGACACCGGCCGGAATCAATAAAAAGGTCAGCGGCCTTTTCTCCACAACCATTCACTACCGACCGTTCGAGTGAGAAACACAGCAGACAGTCAGACACACAACCGCTCTCTCAGGCGTGCTGAAAAAAAACACAAAAATGTCGAGTAGTAGAAGCAAACTCTTCACAGAAATTCATTTCGACGCTCGACTACAAGGACCCTTTAGTTGTATCATTAGCGGTCCGTCAGGTTGTGGAAAATCGCGCTTGGTGGATCAATTTCTGTGCGACGTGAACAATTTGGTCACGCCGCCGGTGGAAAAGACTTTTTACCATTACGGCGAGTGGCAACCTCTGTTTGAAAAAATGCAATATCAGTACGGTGTGGAATTCAGAGAAGGTCTTCCTAGCAACGAGACTATAGCGGGAGACGTGGAAGTAGCAGAAGACGCTTTACGACCACACACTCTACTGATATTGGACGATCTGATGAGCAGTTCCAATCAGCAAGTGGTAGCCGACATCTTCACCAAATACTCTCATCACTGGAACGTGAGCGTCATATATATCACTCAGAACCTGTTCCAGAAATCGCCCGACTTTCAAACTATGAGTCTGAACGCTTACTACATGATCGTTAACAAGAACCCGCGCAATATGGGGAGAATACGCTCCTCTTTGAAATCTATTTACGATCAGCTTGTATTCGTACCACTAAACAAAAAAAAGAGAGAAAGAGAAAGCAGTAGCAATGGCTTCTCATCGACTCGGAAGACACTATGGCACTCTTAAGCACTTAGCTAAGTGCTCGCCAGAGGATTGCGAGCATTTTATAGGCTTGGGAAGCGATGATTTGATCACGGCGTTGAGCAAAATCTGTCAGAATTTACTGGAAGGAAACATTCCGCTCAGCGACAAACAACTGGACCGTCTTCGAGAATCGGCAGACGTGCTGAGGGAGGCTAGCAAAAAATCTTCTTCAATCAAAAGAAAGAGAAGCGTCTTGGTATAACAGGGAGGATTCCTCATTCCGGCTCTCATAGGGATGGCCTTACCGCTTATAAAAAGCATTCTCCGTATATGAGACACCTCATTCCTGCACAACCACCGCTACCCCCATGACGGACTCAGAGCAGCAACAACACTACAAACGCTTGGCGCTCATGGATCCTGACACGCTCTCGAAAGCGAATGCGTCACCACCACCACCACCACCAGCACCGCTTCGTCATGGTCTCGTCACAACTCCTGCTGTTCCTGCTGCTGCTGCTGCTGCTAGAACTACTTCTACTGCTCCAAGGGTTCCTCCTCTTCCTGATGAGCGTACTGAAACCCTCTCTGACACCACCACCACCACCACCACCACCACCACCACCACTGCTGCAGGCCTACCTTCCAATATGCCCTATTACTACAGACAGGCAGAACAATCCCTTCAACCCAACGCAGTATTACACCAGGTGCTACAGTTTATCAACTGGGACTTGTACTTAGTGTTGAACGATCCTACTTTTGAATCGCGAGAGAAAATGTTGAAATACCGAATAGGTTGCAATTTCTTCTCGCGAATCCCAACAACTACAACATCCCGACATCCTACTCCCCCTCGCCATCACCTCATCAGACTGGTGAACACCACGTCTCCCTGCTAGAGGGTTTGCTCCGACAAGTTCCGCAGAAGAAACGTGTCGCTACCACCAAGCTGTGTAGGAGAATGCAAAACGCCAACTCAGTCAAGTGGAACGAGGATGGTACGGTGCGTGAGATGATGGGTAAGAGAACAGATCCCGCCCTTGGAGTTAACATAGTGGACTTACTGAACGACGTCAGTAGACACAGGAAGAGGGTGGAGAGACCGGTAGGCTTCACCCCGTTCAAACAGGTGCTACGTGCGGAAGATCCCACAAGCTCCTTGATCGGTAACTCGTTCTATAAAGCGAGCAGTCCCAAGAGACCTTCGAACATAAGAGCTGGCGACAGAGGAGAGAAACGAGTCAGCTCCGACACAGAAGAAGAAAGAGCAGTAGAGTACGGTGCGGCGGCCACCCCCTTCCACTTTGGTGGCGCTTCCGAAGACAACGACGACGATTATTTCCAAATGCCGACTACCAACAGATTGTCACCTTCAAATACGCCGCTGTCGCGCTACTACGCGGAGCAGTAAACTCCCCCCTCCACCATCGGACCGAGTGAACCAAGAAAGAAAAAGAAACCGTGCAATCGCCAAGCGAACTTCAACGCTTTCTTGCCCCCATGGGTAAGTCAGTAAAGAAACTGACCAAGAAGGAAAAAGAAAAGAGGGGTGTTATAGCTAAATATACCAACGTGAAAGCACCCTCCACTTTCACTAGCGTCACCAAACTCCAGAAACATCATTTTTCGCGACCAAGACCCGGCTGTCATCCGAGATGCCTTGGTGTCACTGGACGCCTACACTAAACATAACCCATTCGGAGAAAATAAGACGATAAATAAGACGATAACCGGTGCAATCGATCAGCAGCGGCAGTTAGATCTGATGGACATGCATGCTTTGGCGTGGCTTCCGATACGTGGTGACGGCGATCGACGTTTTCTCCAGGTATGCATGGGCCGCTCCCACTAAATCTAAAAGTGGCGCGGCTGTCACTGAGGCGTTCCAAACCATGTCTGCAGAGAGACAACCTTGCTCCGTTCAGACAGACAAAGGGAAAGAGTTTCTCAACAAGATCTTCCAAGATCACCTGAGCAGCGAAGGCATAGAGTTTTTAACTGGTGAGAACGACGAGATCAAAGCTAGTCTAGTGGAACGCTTGAACCGAAGTCTGAAGGAGAAGCTGTGGTGCTATTTCACACACAAGTGCACGTGTCTCTACCTAGACCTGATCTCTACCTGAGGAGATAAAAGGTGTGTTCTACCCCGAGGAAGTTCAGAAGGTCTACAAGACTAGTTACGACAAGACTTACCTGATAGACGAGGTGTTGCGTCGCAAGACCGTGGACAGCAAAGAGCTAGCTTTTGTGCGTTGGAAAGGTTACGACGACAAGTTCAACGAGTGGATCCCTGTCAAAAAAATCACGTAGAAAAAATGAACATCACCCTACCTTGCAACAGCTCTATGGAGTATTACCCTGACAACAGCTTGACGTCTTTCCGAACTCACTTCGACTCGCCTCTGCTTCTGACCAAACCGTACGAAGCGGCTTTGAGTGAGATCATCCTCCCCACAGAATGGAGCAATGTGCAAGACGACGATATGATCATGGTTGTTCCTCTGCGCATGAAGGGTTCACTGGCTGAGGCGAAAAGAGTTTTCGATGAGATTGGACACAGCAAGAAAGACGCCCCCCATGTAGACTGGAACAAAGTGAACCAGCTGATTGGTCTGAAGAAGTTGATCTTGAGCTCTAACCCGCTAAATGAGACAGAGCCACGTTATGTCCTGGAAAAGACGCCGGACACGGCGCAAGAGCAGCGAGTGAAATGGGGAAGAAAAAGGTTCAAAAGAGACGTCGACTTGAAACAGACGAACATTGTATACAAACAGTTCCTGTCCCCGTCCCGCAAGCGAGAAGAAACGAGCACCCAGGCAAAAAGTATGGTTGAACGTATGGAGCATAAAATGAATGTGCGCTCCTTTCTGCTGAACATCTTCCCTGTACACCCTATTTTCCCCGGAAACAACTCCCACTTCAACCAGTTAACAGAGTGGAGGTGACGAAGTACGCCATCCCTGGAGGAAACAGAGATCACACCTACACTCACTCCAACAGGGGCCAGCTACCCAAGTCGATGATGATTTGCTTCCTGGACCACGACGCCTTCAAGGGTAATTACCTGAAGAACCCGTTTGAGATGCAGCATTACGACATCAGCTCGCTTCAAGTGATAGTGAACGATAAGAAGGTGCCGAACGACGCCTACGTCCCCGACTTGAGAGAGGCAAGGCGCGGCTTTGCGGTCTGTTGGGTTGCAAATCGAAGAACAAGAAGAAAAAGACATAAACTTGTGTGTGAAAAAAAACAGATTTGAAATGTGAATAAAAGAAAATGAAAAAAGGTTATTTTGTTGTGTTTTTATTTACGTACATAAGTTATTTTCAAAACTAATCAGCTCATTGTCAACATGTTTACGAAAAAAATAAAAAAATAAATAGAGTCACGTGCTCTCACTAACCCCATAATTAGGTCATGTTTGCTAACAAACAAACACATCACGTGACATGTCACGTGGCACGTGGTGTTGTTTACAAACACGTGGTCGCTAATTAGTTCACGTTACCATGGTTACCAGAATGCTGGCCTCTGATTGGTTAAGAGTCGCTAAGTAGGTCAGTAGGTCACCTAGAATGCTGGCCTCTGATTGGCTGAGAGCTTAACTAGGTCACATTACCATGGTAACGGTCACTTCAGGTCAAATGGAGGCCTCTGATTGGCTGAGAGTCCTAACTAGGTCACGTTACCATGGCAAAGGTCACTTCTGGTCAAATGGAGGCCTCTGATTGGCTGCGAGTCCAATGAGTAATAAACAGTACTTAAGCATAGTCCCGTTCTGATACAAACTATATTACTAAATGGAAAAATTATTATTTGAAAAAATGTCCGTATGAGTTCGGTATTTGGGGGCCGCATGTTGCTATTTTCTATTATATGCTGTGAAATGCCTCCCTGGGAGCCATTTCACCACATCCAAGAACAAGTACCAACATACGGCCCCCAGATACGGCCCCTATCAAACATTTTTTGAAAAAATGATTTTTCCATTTCTGAACCATTGCCATGTTGTGTCCGTATGTTTGAGGCTTTTTTTTGGAATTTCCATATGTGAATGTGGCAGTCACCTGTCCCAATTGTAAAGTTGTGCAAAAACCAGTCTACATTCCGGGGAACCCCTAGGAAAATACCTCTGTGACGTCATAATATGTAGCAACATACGGAGGTAGGCTGGAGAGGGTCTGCATTCTGTTTTGGATGTTAGGAAATGGAGAGGGGAGGCCATAGAATGGAGAGGGGAGGTCGGGGAATGGAGAGGGGAGGTCGGGGAATGGAGAAGGGAGGTCGGGGAATGAAGAGGGGGGTTAGGGAATGGAGAAGGGAGGTCGGGGAATGGAGAGGGGAGGTCGGGGAATGGAGAAAGGAGGTCGGGGAATGGAGAGGGGAGATCGGGGAATGGAGAAGGGAGGTCGGGAATGGAGAGGGGAGGTCGGGTAATGGAGAAGTTAATATAAACAACAGGCTACTTTCAATTACTTGAACACAGGGGAGGTTTCTCCCCTGTGTGGATCCATGTTGGTATCAGGGTGTGTGTGTGGGTTTAGTTGAATGGTGAACTTATGATTATAAAAAATGGTCGGGAATGGAGTGGGGAGGCCGTAGAAGGGAGAGGGGAGGTCGGTGAAAGGACCGGGAGAGGGGAGGTCAGGTAATACATTTTTCGCCATTCCCCGACCTCCTTTCTCCATTCCCCGACCTCTTCTCTCCATTCCCCGACCTCCCCTCTCCATTCCCTTACCTCCCCTCTCCATTGGACGTTAGGAGATGTTTTATATCTCCTCAAGTCCAACACCACCTCCTCACCTCCACTACTACCTCGTCACGTCCACTGCTACCTCCTCACGTCCACTACTACCTCCTCACGTCCACTACTACCTCATCACGTCCACTGCTACCTCCTCACGTCCACTACTACCTCCTCACGTCCACTACTACCTCATCACGTCCACTGCTACCTCCTCACGTCCACTACCACCTCATCACGTCTACTACTACCTCATCACGTCCACTACTACCTCATCACGTCCACTACTACCTCATCACGTCCACTACTACCTCATCACGTCCACTACTACCTCATCACGTCTACTACCACCTCATCACGTCTACTACTACCTCATCACGTCCACTACTACCTCATCACGTCCACTACTACCTCATCACGTCCACTACTACCTCATCACGTCTACTACAACCTTATCACGTCTACTACTACCTCATCACGTCCACTACTACCTCATCACGTCAACTGTTACATCCTCACGTCCACTGCTACCTAATTATGTCCCCGACCTCCCTTCTTCATTCCCGACCTCCCCACTCCATTCCCAACCTTCCTACTCCATTTCTCGACCTCCCCACTCCTTTCCTCGACCTCCCCACTCCATTCTCCGACCTGTCCTCACAACCAAAACCAACATGCGGACCCCTTTTACAACATACGGCCTATGAACCGCCCTTTTTCCTCCATTTTCTCAATATAGGCTGCCCCTAGACCTGCCACATTCAAGAGAAAATATATGGACCATATACGGATTTTTTGATCTCCACATTATGTGGTGAAATGGAAAAACGCCACATTTGAATACGGACCCCCCCACATTTGAAATGCCCCCCATGTTAGCAAGGATAGTTTTCATATCCCACTCTATGAACCGCCACTTTTACCATCTGACCTATTTTGGCCACACACCGAATCTGGAGGGACGGGGGGCGTGGTGGATATAGGGGTGTCTTAATGAAAAGCAGGCCCTCGATACATGGGGAGGGGGGGGGGGCAAACCTGGAAAAGCCTCCATGTTGGAGGGGGGGGGGAGCGGTTCAAGACCAAATAAGTATGGTTGCTGTCAACTGTCAACATTGGCCCAAGAGGGTCATCCCCTAAAATCAATCAAACTTTTTTTCTTTGCTGTCAACCACGAAAGTTCTAGCCGTCAACTGTCAACATTGGCCAAGCATCGTTTATCCAATTTCTCAATATCTTATGGTAGTTACGGATTTGTATGCATTTTCAGTGTTGGGAGGCCAAGATGATCCCTGTTCATATGAAAATGTGAGATTATGTAGCAAAATGCTCCTAGAATTAAGATAACACTGTACAACAAATTTTCAAAAATTGAAAAACGAACGGGACCAGACTCAATTATTCTTATGTATTTTGACCTGGGGAATTCAAAAATAGCACTTAAATTGTATGGTAAGTCTCAGTTTTCAGATTTTCACATGTCTTATTTTGTATAGCCGGTTAGAGCTTATACACTTTTTGATCAAAAAGCAGGAAAATGCTTCTTTTCATGGAAAACTTATTTTTAGCTAGTTACATTTTTTATATATTACTGATCTGTTACAGAAATAAGTATTCTATGTGAGTAAACCAGGACCACCTCTGACCATATTCCAGCAATGAACCTGGCTAAAATATAGTATAAAATTAGGTTATATGGTCAAATATCATCATACAAGGATACCTTTTAGTAGAAAATTGGTTCTGAGAGGAATTTGCAAGGCCTGTTTTGAGGTTTGCGATATTGATTACATTTCCAATAATAGTAAAGCCAAAATTCATTATTTTGACAATGTGAATGGCTACCATGGGAACCAGAAAATGGCCTTTGTACCTGTTTTGTCTAAAAAAACCATTATAGATATAGAATTTTAATATTAAAGATGTAACACCTATAATCTATCATTGCATTCTGCATAAAGAGTTATCCAAGAAATCCCGGCCGCATATTGGTCGGACCATATATTCAGTAGTAGACCGTCAAATAATCATGGTTGGAATATCTTGAAACTGAGACTTATGGCACATTTTTTTCCATCATTTTTGGATTCAGTGACCTCAAATTAGTCTAATCAGATAGGTCTGCCCCCGTTTTTTTTTCTTAGTTGCACAGTGTAACACAATGGGTAAAGTAATATGCTATTCTAATTTAAAAGTCACTTCAGCAGAACGACTATTGAAAGGTGTGGAGCTTATAAAATACACTCCTATAATTAAAAAGACAGAGGGCCATTTCATTCAAATATAGGGGAAAGTATACATGTCAGATATCCTTTTTAAACCGAAGAAAAACTAATTTAATTATTGAGTTGGATGTTTTTGTATTTCATTCCCCGATTTCACAGTGAAGACAAAAGAAAGCCACTTTTTGCCCTTTTTCGGCTGGAGCAGGCCATTAATTATTTATTTGCAATCAGGAAAAACAAAATGGTGTATGTCAGCTGTGGGGGTTGATTGATAGCAATGACTTTAGCGCTGTGGGTATAAAACTAACATATATTATCTGTAAAAAAAACTTCGTTCAAATAACGAATATTCACTGCCTTTCACCGTAAAAAAAAAAAGGTCACTGTTGTTTCAAGTTTACTGTAGTTTTAACAGTGGAAGTCCAGTACCCAGTGGTGCCAGTGAATCGCTGTTATTGGAAATACGGAACATCACTGTCATTTCAATACAGTGCCTAAACAATAATCATAATGGTATTGTGCAATTCAATTCATTTATCCTAGTATTTTACAGTTTATTTATCCCCCTATACCTAACTCTATGTTCAATATGGTTGAATGCCCAATATGGTACCATGTCCAATCAGCAATATCATCTTAGTGTCAAGATTTCAGGACAAATCATTGGGGATTAGTCCATGAGGGCCTTATAGAATGCGTCATGGCACTTTGTAATACCAGTTCATGAGTAGAAGTCACTCTAGAATGGCTACAGAGCAAACCTGACAGCTGTGTATATATAACTATATATATATATATATATATATATATATATATATATATATATATATATATATATATATATATATATAACTATATATATATATATATATATTTCTTATCACCACAAAAACGGTGTTCATAGTGTCCATGAAAATTTTCTTATAAACCAAACGGCCACCTGGTGTGATAAAACTGAACATCAATTAAACATTGTTTCAATATAAAATAAACTGTATTTCACTCTTAGATAAACTGTATTTCACGGTACTGGATTACAGATATTCAAAAAAAATTATTATTGACATTACACTGCCTCACTGTAATCACATTTACGATGACCCACCATAAAACTTCATATTGATTCTTTGTATATTCTACAGAAGATTTTTACAAGATGTAGCTTAACCGTAAATGAATAAACTGTGTTTCACCTCCTGGATTACAGATATTCAGAGTGAAATTGATTGACTTTACACTGCCTCACCGTAATCACATTTACAATGATCCACCGTAATATTTTACATTAATTCTTTGTGTATTCAATGGAATTTTTTTACAGTGTTGATAACCATTCTGAAAGCGTTCACATATATTGTGTTTCACATAAGGCTAACACTTTATACTACGCCCCTGACACAGTGTTACGCCACAAAACCCCTTACTTAACCATCAACCAAGGCATTATGTAAGGTTACGTCATATTACGTCATAATTATGATTTACGAACAATAACATTCATATTTATCATTGTTTATAATTAGTACAATACTTTATACATATTTGTGATCTATATGCCTATCAAAGTACACCCAGACGTCAGTTACACATGTTTCTCATTTAGCCAAGCCAATTAATCTCCCTATACATAATTAATCCTTATGGCACAAAGCCGACCCATATCTACCTATACAAACATGACAGTCTTCCCCAAACATGGAGACACCTGCCAAACATTCAAACCCTGGACAACAGACAATATGACAGCCCAAGGATTAACGACAGACAAACAAACAATGATATAACCAGTACACCTCTATGTAGTATGGCACCCCGGTCCACTTCAAAGGGCTAGGTGTCAGCAGGAGGTGGGTGCTAAAGGCCACATGTGTACATGACACCTCTGATGTAATCCATTACCCAGAATGCACCAGCTGGAGGGTTCCCCCACCTACAGACCGGTGCATCATCACCTAACTGTTAAAGCAATGTATATGTAATTAGCCAATCAAATGCCAAGGCACTGTTATCCAATGAAAATCACTGTTACATGTATTTCCGGTCACATGGGCACCCCCTCCACCTGCCGGGCACCTGTACTTATACCGCACTTAGATGGAGGAGGAAATCACTTATCACTTACCATCAGTAACGTCTTACGACACTGAGCCCTGGTGACTGGTACTCTGCTATTAATATTATTTTTAATAAAAGATACCAAATACTATATCTGATGTCTAATGTCTCTTCTTTACGCCCCACAGTGATGTGGCAGCGATTTTTCCAGCCACAACAGTGTTATTATCCACTTCTAAAAAAAAATTGGTGGATCATTTCTATTATTAACAACATCATGTGAAATACCATGCTGTTGTATATCTATGAATTTAATTTACCGCTAAGCATCTTCTATAAACTTGCATTTATGACATGTTGTTTCATGGTATATCCATTATAATTATCTAATAACTAATCACTGACACTGTGACTCTTCATCAGAAGCACAGAGAGAAAGTTCTGAAATCACAGCACAAAATGAGTAATTGATGTGCAGCTTAGTCTTCAGGCTTCTTAACAATGGCAAGGAGCCCTTGTGCAAGATGAACCGGTTGCTTTAAGCCTGTCTTATTTGCTGAAATGGCATGTTTTCTTTTTCACTCGAGTTTTCACATACATATAATATGCATATAATATGTTCGTTTATTTGACAGCATGGTGGGAACATATTAACAGTAATATAGGGCTTATATACACAGGGTTTTTAATAGAGTACCCACATTCATATCTATGCTATGATCCAAAATCTCACAAGTGTAATTACCTGTTATATACGAATGTAAGACCAGAACATGAATGATCCAGTACTTCAAGCTTACATAAAGCCATCTTACATAGCTATTAATGTTTGCACTACTACTAGCTATTATAACTATGATTAGAAATAATTGCCAGAATTTATGAGTATACATATACTTTTCTCTGGGATTTTCTTAAACCCCGGGCTGCCGTATCTGTCATGCCTGCATTCTGACTGTAACTGCCAGTGCAGCAAATTCTATGCCTTTGTGGTGTACATTTTGTTTCCACTTTTAGCACTTTGAGTGCTATATCTCAGATGACGGTATGAGTGGTACAACAGAACCTCCTGGCAAACAATGGCCGATTTATTTTGGCTATGGGAATTGTCCAAGGTGCAGAAGTATCAGTAATCCATTTAATTAACTTTATCTACCAAAATGATCTGGCATGGGATATCCCATTAAGGATAATTCAGGGAAACTAGTGGCAGGACCCTGTGGAGATGTTCAGAACCTTTAGAAACTCACTAACCCCACCTGGTAGACATTCTCATCTTTGGAAATTAACATACTCTGCCTAGTGTGTGTTCCTTCAGGGCCAAATTTTGAAAACCTTTTAGTAAGTTTCCCCAACAGAGCCTTGAACCCTCAACCCTCAGATTTAAAGGCAGACTATCTAGTGACTGAGCTAACCAGGTAAGTATCAGCATGGTCCATTGATGACATAGTAAATGGTTTATAACTATAGTATAGAACGTTCCATTTGGATGATATGTTGGCTATTCGTTTCCTTAGTTATCAAAGAAATAATCATGATAACCCATTCTGATATTTTGATAAATTACAGTATGGATATATCCCCAGCCTATGACTAAGTCTGGTGGGGAGTCCATAGACCATTCTTAATAGATGTCTTGTCATAAGAACAGACCTCTGTCATTTTCAATGTAAAGATGCCCATTCTGTGAAACGCCGCAGTATCGCTATGGCTTGGTCAATCACTTCCGTATTTGTTTTAAGCATTGATTATATGTTGTCAATGAGCCATTAGAAGTGTCAAGGGGTTTATATGCTAATTAGAGATACTATGATTTCACATTAATTGATACCAACCACAATGTAACTTTTAATACATTTAGGACCACAGCAATGGGCAAGGAATAAGTTATTTCCCAATGGTTTGGGTTTGTTGCAAGATTTCCCTTGCATCTTGACACTGATGCAGGAGTATATACCACTTCATCTCCCCTACAGGAATCATGGATCAGTTATTTCTCTGCTGAAATGCTGTAGTCCTTTAAACTTTCTATAGCTTGTTGCGGAGTTATCGTTCTCCAGCCTACAGGTATCTCTGGGAATCGTCTGTAGTGTTCATCCTCTAGTTCAGCTTTGAACCTTACCACAAACCATAGCCAGTACTTGGAGGATGCCATATCTGGGGATGATGGTATATCCCAGTCAGGAAAGAAGGTCTTGTACTGAGTACAAGGGTGTTTGACCTCCTCATCAGATGTGCATCTACCTGACTCCATGCATTTGTAGTCACAGCTACTACATGTAAACGTTATCTTCTTGTTTTGAACGCTGTAGTTACAAGACTCTAGTGCTAGCCGCCCATGTTTTCCAGACTTAAAAAACCTGAGGACTTTTTTCCATGAAGAACCTGAAATAGCCAATGGTCTGTGCTGAATACACTGGTGAGGTGTTGAACTCAGATGTTCGGAGCTGCTCATTTTGCAAGGTTCCCCACATAATGGGCATTGTTCCTCACAGCCCCAAAGCTTATCAATCACTTGTTCATATGGTGTTGTTTCTTTCCACAATATATCGTCAGAATCAATATTTTCCCATTGGTCTAAGACAAAAGACTCAACATACTGGAGCCGTTCCTTTAGGAGTAACCCCAAGTTGCCAAAGTCCACGACATTGTGGTCCATTACATGGCTCAGTTCTTCCTCATGTAGAGGTAGACTGGTGTGCAGTGTATTTCTGAACAATGATAACCAGGTGTGGATATCAGGTGTTGACCCCTCAGTTCCTTTGGTTGCTTGATAGATGCTGTCTTTGATGCATGAAACATACCTGTCTAAATGTTTCTTTGCATGATCAGTGATCCGCATTTTGCCATCCTCATCATCCTCAAATATATACTTGTTGGTCTGTTCAGTTAGCCATTTTAGGCTATACGCCTTTGGATCAGTGAAAAAGGACATGTAGTCATCGAAACTTTCTTTCTTTGCCAGGTGTGTAAGAACTCTGACTAGTATCATGTACTTCTGGAACTCACAGACCTGCATCATATCATTCACAATTTCAGTGCTGATATTATCTTTCACAGTTTGAGACACCAGAGTTTTCAAGTGATCTGCCAGAAGGTCAGCAACAGTTACCTCAATTGCACTCTGAGTTACCTGGTTTTTAAACAAGCTCCAGGTTGCTCCTTTCTTTCCTTCCAATTGTGCACGTAGACTGTGGTTCTTCTCATATTTGGAATTCATCTTTTTGAACACTTGCACTGCATGGCGACTCACATGGACAGCAATTTTAACCATTAGAATGGGTAGCAATGTGAATGCTAGATGTTCCTTGTCTTTTGAGTTGTGCTGCTGTACACCATCCTTAACTTGCTTAATCACAGTTGCGGCATACATCTCCTCAAAACCAGTATCTTGATTACTTGTCTGTGACAAATACCCATCTACTGTCTTCAGTATGTTATTGACAGTTTCTGTTGCCAGCTTTCTGAGGTGAACTAATCTATCTTTGCCTTCAAAGACTCCCTTGAGTGTCTTCCAGTGAGATTGGTTGACACTGACATCTGTTTCCAATATGTCCTCAAGCTTTATGCTGTTTTCTAGCACATCAATCGTCGGAGCATCTGTTAATGGTTTCTGCGAGAGTTCCTTCCTCAGATGTGAACTATCCTGTTCCAAAGTGCTGTATAGTAGAACTTCAACAGCTGTCTCTATTTCACCTGACTTCCCAGTTTCTTCTTTTGTCAAATCAACAACAGATTTTTTCCAGAAGTCTTCAAAAATTGTAGCTAACATTTTCTCATCTGCTTTCTGTCCTTTGCTGTTATTGGCAAGGATCTTGGCTTTTCTCATGACTTCTGTGACAATATCAGATACTTTCTTCTTGTGTTGAAACTGGTCTCTTGTATTTTTCTTCTGGCATCTGAGTTTCCTTGTGGCTTTCGAGAGGACATGCGCTATGTCATTACGGAGAGTTTCAATTTTGTCTGCTTTCCATTCTATGAGAATGTCTTTTTGGTTGTGATTTTCGAAGTAGTGACCTAGTTTTCCACATGCCTCTTCCTTTACAACACCCCCTTCTTTCTTGAGTTCAGCCTCAAGAGTCTGATATACCTTATCTATTTCCTCTGCTGTTGAACAACTACCCAATCTGACAGAGGCCGTTTGTGTGAGCCATTCAGTAAGTTTGCTCTCGCCACTCCATTTCAATTCCTGGAAAATCTTCTCGAGGCCATCGTATGCCTTGGCTGCCAAACTGTTCCTGAAGCTGAAGACAAAGTTGTCTGTCATAACTCCTTTCCACAAATCCTCGATCCGGAGTTGCATGTCTGAAAATGTGAGAAGAGATTGCTGTTTCTCTGTCAGTTCATTCAAGATAAAGTCCCTCACTTCCTGAACACTTGATGTGTACCCAGGGTTGACAGGGGCCATTGGTGGATTCCCATACCACAGGTCAGGGAAGTAAAAGACATTCTTCTCACTGTCAAAGTCTATCACATCTTTGAAGGAGTGAATGTCAATCCTACCCTCAATGATGCTTGCCTCAACAGTCATTTGGTCAAGCTTTTTCTCTAACGCTTTGCAACCCTGTTGCAGCTTTGCTTTTGCATTGATTGCTGGCACATTCTGATGGACCAAAATACAGGAGTGAACCATCCTGAAATTGTTCGCAATTTTCATCCTCAGAAAAGCATGAACAGCAATTTGCAGCACATCTGACATTTCAGCCACGTTCTTACCCTTGATGTTAAGGATTGTCACATCAGCAAGCCCTATGACAAAGGTGGCAAGTTGATTGTCACTGTCATGTTTCAGCTCACTAAGTGCTGGTGCACGAAGGCCTTCTGTGTCAACCACCATGACATAGTCATATGGTAGGTCACTTCTCTTTTTGTCTACCTTTAAAAGCTGCATGCACACCCCTCGTGTACATCTACCTGCACTGACTGCAAACTGCACCCCAAACATGGTGTTCAGCAATGTGGATTTGCCTGAACTCTGAATGCCGAGAACAGATAGGACAAATAGCTTTTTGTCTCCTGCAAGCTCTGTAAGACTTGTGAACACAGCTTTCATCCATGTCAAGGGAACATTTCCTGCATCCCCATCCATGATTTCTATTGGTGTTCCTTTCAGTAGCATTCTAGCAGCTGCATTTGGAAGCTTCTCAACTATATCTTTTGTTGTCTGCATCAACTCCTTCCCACTTTCAATGGCAGCTTCATGTATCTGTGCTACCTCTCGGAGCAAATGTTCAACACCTAAATTTGCTCCAGCTAGAAGCTTCTCTGTCTTTTCAAGGTCTTCTCGTGATACTTCAGCACCCTTAGCTTCGTCTTTGTTGATTTTAAACTCCTTCCATTTTACATGATACTGCCGTTGCAGTTCTGGGAGTGTATTTCTGCTTATTTCATCCAAGTAGATTTTCAGCCACTGCATGTAGAGAACTCCTGATGGAGAGTCTATAACTTGGAAAAGATGCGTCAAGAAATTCTGCATCATGGGACTGAGATTATTGCAAGCTTCCAGTTGTTTCTCCCGTAGACATTTCATGTCTTGCTCGATCCGGTCCATTTCATATATGGTACTTGATTTCAACCTTTTCCCTCCAGCAGTTTGCTTGGCTCTGATTAGCCTACTATATTCTTCCCAAAACTGTCCCTGTAAGGGAAGCATTTTTGTTTTGCAGCTATTTAAAGATGTACCTTGCATGCATGATATGACATCTTCTGCAAGAACTTTTGCCTTTGTGCAGCAATCATCATCTTCATCTATGTTGATACCCATTTCTCTTGCAAGAGTGCTTGCATCAGCAAGTGTCTTCAGAGGTTTGTCGCTCAAAACTCTTTGCAGAAATCCTCTCAGTTCTTGTCTCAAATCTTCTGTGGTCTTTTGCTTGTTCCCTCTGAGCCCTACTATAAGTTTTGTTTTGGGTTTGTAGGAATCACCAACAGAGTTGAAATAACCCTGGAGCTGTTTTTTTAAGATTCCTAGGTTTGGTTCTGTCATTGTCAGAAGCAGCAGTACTTCAACAGAGGTGTCATAGATTTTCTTCATGGTCTCTTTTACTGTGACATTCTCAAGGTCTGAAGTATCAATACAGCAAACCACAATATTGGAGATCTTTAGAAGAGCAGCCATTTGTTTTGCATGTCTACATGCATCACCCCGAAGGTTGAGAAACATTGTCACATTCTCAAATATGTCTTCAGGTTTCCCTGCAGGCAGATACCACTGTGCTTCAACAAGACCATCTGCAAGCTGGATCTTTGACTGACCAAGTGGACTTTCCCTATTCCAGAATATGTGATGGACCTGGTTTGACATCACACTGTTTGTTAGACCTGACTTTGAGCATGTAGGTCTACCTAACCTTACAAATGAAACTGTCTTTGTAGGAAGCTCTACAACAGAAGTTTCAACACACCCCTGGTCTCTGCTATTCCACTCAACAATTATAGTCCTCAAAGCCCAAAGAGAAAATGTCAATGCAGTATCTGACAATCCACGAGAGATGACAGGAACAGCGAGACGACATCGGAACATTTTCTGCACAATTATTTGCTTTAGAATCATGTCGCAGCAACTGTAAATGGCAATGAAGACATCAATTGGATTTAGTGTGTTCTCATCTCCTTTATCTATGATGAAATCTTCCAAGAATCGATCAATTGAGTGATCATCTGTTTGATGACCTATAGTATCCCCTGAAATCATATCGGGATGTTTTGAGGAATCCTCAAGGCCACTTTCTCTGCCTCTGAAATCAAGCATGATGAGTTTCTGGAGAATAAACCATGGTATATTGGAGGGATCATCTTTTGTACTGCATACTTTGTTTTGTACAGCCATCACATCCTGTAAGGAAATCTTTGATGGAAAATGTCTTGTAAGACCGAGTTGTGTGAGAAGTGCTGCCCCATCTGAATTAGCAGCGACTTTCGGGTTTTCTACATCAGTCTTCAGCTCATCTGAAATGTTAATTCCCTCCAGGCAGTTTATACTAATTGCTCCGTATTCAGGAATTGTGCCACCTATTAGAGCGTCCAAGGTTTCTTTTAGACCCTCCCAGTCGTAAGGTGATGAAGATGTGTATTTATGTAATGCCTTGTGCAACTGAGGATGCAGATGGGATTTGAAGTTGTCTAGAACATCTTTGAAAATATGTTCCCTTTCCCATGGGTCCTCAATTTCGGCTACTGTGTGTTCAAGAGCCTTGACCAAAAAAGCCTGAAGTTCCATGTCACCAGATTGTCGATACTTCGTATATCCTTTCCAGAGCTCCTCAAGTGTCTTTACAAAGGTTGTTAACCTCTGCCATGTGATATCCAAGTCGAAATCATTTTTCTCAATATCATATTGCAAGTCACAAAGTCCAATATGTAGTAGGAAAAGTTCATGTTCGTCTTCATTGCTTTCCAAAGTATTTTGCAGCTGGGTCACAGCTGTAACCAGATCTCTTGATATCTCAGCACTGTCTTGGTTTTCAGCTTTCTCCTCTATATGCACCCTTTCTATCAGGTCTTTCTGAACAAATGACATCAAATTTTGAATAGTGTTGATTTCATTCATTATAGATCCAAGAATGTTATCATGATCGCCACTTTCAATCCATGATGTAATCTCATCCTTGAGTGGATGGGCATATCCGCCTGTCTCAGCCATCAATTTCACCAAATGGTATTTTACTTTGGCCAGTTCCTCAGATGAGAACTCTTCCTTTGTTTTCATGATGTTCGCCAAGAAATATTGAAGTCTCTTATCTTCCTTCAGTGTGCTGACCCAAAGTTTGGGATTTCCTGTGTCTGAACAGCACTGTTCGACTTTATTTAGTAAAGTCTGCAAATACTGAGAGGCATTATCAGATAAGGACTCGTCATTCATCCACTCTGATGCATCTTCGAGGACTTCATCCATATACCTGAAAGCATCATCAGCTTTGGCTTGCTCTACAGCATCATCGAGTGCCATACCACTCATCGCTTTCCATGTTAGGTGAAGCATATCTGCCAATGAGCTGGCGTCTTCAAAATCATCTCCATGACTGTCACGAATGAGGTCCCAAATCCCGACAAAATCTCTAGCAATGCTACTACCTCTATCAATGAGTGCCCAGGTGTCCTTGGATTTTATTAAACCTTCTTTCCACTTTGAAAGGGAAACATCAGTCTGTGGGCCACCCTTTTTCGTGATTTGCAGATCCACATTTGACAGTGTTGAATCATTTTCTGAAGCTGGCATTTCTGGTATTAGACTTTTCTTAACAAAACTGTTAAGAGCATCTTGGACCAAATGTGAAAGATGTTCTTTACTCGATGAAGCCTGGCTTTTGGAGGTTGCTTGCCATTTGAAGACCCCACCAAATTCCAATAACCCAGCTACGACATGGGAACCATATTTCTGAAGGAAATGCATGCTTTCTTCAATCATCTTCTCAACATGTAGACCCTTTGTATTGCTTTCAAGCTTACCTAGCTCAGTCAGGACACTTTGAGACAATCTTAACCTTGTTGGATCAAGCTCACATGTAGCTGTTGGGAAACATAGACATTTCTCTCGAGAAACATATACTTCATTCAAACTATTATCAGTTTCCTTTTTGCCTTTAAAAGCTCCCAACCCTCCATGTACCTTAAATGCCTTAGCTTCGGCATTGGCTGCCATACTGTGGCCTAGAGTATCAAGTAAGCGATTGAAATGGTCTGTGTCACTTTGAGATGTGAATTCAACAACATGACTTTTCTGTGGGGTATATGGACCTTTCAGAGACAGATCTGTTGGAACCTCTACGACAACCTTTCGAATTTCAGTCATATCCTCTGCATTATCTGTAACAAGAACACCCATCAATGCCAAACCTCCTGAGCATCTTTCTAACAAATCAGCTACGGACATGTCATTACTGTTAGTGTTCAACTTGCTTAATTCACCTCGATTCACGTTCAAAGATACTGCATCACCGCGTAGTCTTGAGGTAACATCATCTTCTGCTCTCTGTTGATGCAGATCGCTGCATGAACTTGACTTCAAGAATGGAGTTGCCATGACGGTTGCCCTTTCAGGTGATTCTTCTGAGGTATCGGCCACAATTCCCCACTTGTGGAATCTTCTGTTCACAGCTGAAAGCAAGAAATCCAGTCAATATGTAATATTAATTGAAGTATATATTATGTTAGCTGCATAGTTACATAATAATCTACTGCTATAAACAAGAACCAACAAATACAATTTGATGATTTGATTTGATGGGTAACTTATCCAAGCTCAAACACTCTTTCAATCATATGTGCTTATGTGTTTATACATTGGAAGGCCCGGAATATTGTACCAAGCAAGGTAGACCGGCGGGGAAGATGGGGATATGCTGTTGTAAGCGTAAAGGACCCTATCGGACAAGCATGTTAGCTGGCTGGTGCAAACTGCTGAGCTAGAGAAACTGTACCCTGGGGGCGCCATGTCAGGCCCTTATCCCCCAGACTATCGTTTTGGGACATAAGGGCTGACATCAGGCCCTTATCCCACAAAAATGGCCTTAAAGCACAAGAGGCGTTATACCACAAAAGAAATGCCCTTATCCCACAAAAGCCCTTATCCCCCAAAACCCATATGCTGGTGTCATATCCCTACCTGCCTTTATCTCCCAGAACATTCTCGAATACCAACCTGCCCCTATCTCCCTAAACCTTTATATGCTGGTCTCATCTGTCAACCTGTTCTCAAGTTCAAGTAGCCCTTATGTCCCAAAACCTATATACTGGTCTCACCAATCAACCTGTCCTTAAAATGAGCATCAAGTTAAAGATGCCCTTACCTCGCAAAAAGAGTTGTATACTGGTCTCATCTGTCAATCTGTTCTCAAGTTTAAGTAGCCCTTATGTCCCAAAACCTATATACTGGTCTCACCCATCAACTTGTCCTTAAAATGAGCATCAATTTCAAGTTGCCCTTTTCTCCCAAAAAAGTTATATACTGGTCTCATCTGTCAACCTGTTCTCAACTTCAAGTTGCCCTTATCTCCCAAAACCTATATATACTGGTCTCACCCACCAACTTGTCCTTAAAATGAGCATCAAATTTAAGTCACCCTTATCTCCAAAAACCTATATACTGGTCTCACCCACCAACCTGTCCTTAAAATGAGCATCAAGTTTAAGTTGCCCTTATCTCCCAAAACCTATATATACTGGTCTCATCCGCCAACCTGTCCTTAAAATTGGCATCATGTTTAAGTTGCCCTTATCTCCCAAAACCTATATATATATATACTGGTCTCACCCGCCAACCTGTCCTTAAAAAGGGCATCATGTTAATGTTATAAGTTTATGTTATATTATACTGGTCTCATCTGTCAAACTGTTCTCAACTTCAAGTTGCCCTTATGTCCCAAAACCTATAAACTGGTCTCATCCATCAACCTGTCCTTAAAATGAGCATTAATTTTAAGTTGCCCTTACCTTGCAACAAGAGTTATATACTGGTCTCATCTGTCAACCTGTTTTCAAGTTTGAGTTGCCCTTATGTCCCAAAACCTATATACTGGTCTCACCCATCAACTTGTCATTAAAGATCCCCTGTCCAGAGTTGAAATGAATTGGTAATGCCGAAACGGTCTAAATCACATCTTTTAGTCGTTTCAATGTATATTGACAGGATCTCACATCAATTGATACGATCCTCAGATGTAGTCTCGAAGACAGGGGTGATAGATTGTGTGAAACATTACCAACATGTACAAAAGAAGCAATAAGAAAAAGAAAAAGATTATGCCCAAATTACTTATGTTAGATTCATATAAGTTCCTTCATGATTCATCACTAATGAGCCAATTATTATTACATGGTATATCAATGTTTGAGATTCAGAGTTTAATGTATCATGGAAAATAAAAAATATATAAAGATATAGAATGGTCTCATCATGAAGCTTAGGATACATTAAAGGTTTTTATTCACTTCCATAATTTTATGCCATAATGATCATTGGTTCATGTATGAAAGCTCTTGGAGAATCTTAGAAAAAGCATGTCCAAAAAAAAAAGCTCGATTTTGCTCAAAATTATTGGATATAAATTATTGCAAATGTTCGGGCATATTCTAACCAGATATGGAATTGTTTTGACATCTTTAAGCTATGCGCAATACTCCTGAACGACCCCTTCCTTCTCACTCCCTTAAAGTTGCTAATCTGACAGTGCACAAGCAAAAAAATACTATATATATATATTGAAGGCTGTGACGTCATGAGGAGCTAAACACACCTGAACGAGCGGAGCTCCCACACAAAAAGGAACTACAAACAAGAAAGGAGGATCTATGTGATTGGAATAAAACCAACAATACACGAACTATCCTAGACAATATATTACATATTGGATTACCCACCACCCCCACCATTGAGAAGTTACGAGCCATCTTCCACCGATCGCCACCCACAAAGGTAGCGGCCATGACTGGTAAGGCAAACACACCTGTAACCGAGGCTGTAGTACTTAGCAGTCCACCTGCGCCACACAATAACAATAACACAGGTACACTCGACGCCGCCAACAATGAGGTTTTTAACACTGATCCAATGGCAGAACTAATGCCAGACCTTAGCACTATTATGAATATGTCCTTCAATAGTGGAACTGGTAACAGTTCAAATAGTATGCCGGGTATAGTGGCTGGTAACAGCCTAACCCAGGGAGCTGCCAACAGCTCAACAGGTATACAAGAAGGTGACGCTAGTCAACAAATGGCACTTAATCAAAGAGTACATGTAACTGGTAACAGTTTAAGTACACCAACCCCCAATCTCCCAGTGCATAATAACAGTGATTCTGAGGGATACGAGGACATAGGGGATCTAAATGCAAGCCAAACCACTGACATAAAAGACCAAACTGGGTCAAACTTGTTACTACCAATTAGAGGCAACACCCGACAGACCAGACGTAAAGCCGTTAGAGGGGGAATTACCCACTCCCAACCAGTCAGTCAAGAGGAAAGAAATAAATTTATGCAAGCTGCACGCCAACACCAAATTCCTGTAAAGGCCAAGAGAGGAAGAGGAAGACCCCGATCGGGGGCCTGCGCAAAAAGAACCAGGGTTGGGAGTGATGAAAATGGAAGTACATCAGCAGTAGCGGCACCAACCAAAAGTACAACCAAAAGAAGGAATATCAAGGAGGATAAACCAACCCAATTGGTCACCCAAACTGCACTGGATGAAAAATTCGAGGCTTTAAAAAGCCTCCTAGGTGACGTGTCTAAAGACATACGCAAGGAAGTAAACAGCAGTGGAACAGCACTTAAAAATGAAATGAACACATGTGTAAACAGCTCAAAGATCGACCTGTTAAAGGACCTAAACTCACTAAAAACTTCTATGGACAATAACCTACTAGGGATCAATAATCGTCTTACCGACGTTGAAGCCCAAGTAGCTGACAACCTGGAAGATGTGAGGTTACGTTTTGACAGTGTACATACTGAAACCAACCAAAGGATTACTAATATAAAAAATGAACTGAAAAGTAACCATAATTTATTTATTCAAGAACAGCAACGACTCTTCAGCAGTCTGGAGAGGGAACAAGCAACTGGAGTGACTGAGACAATTTTTTTTTGAGTTTATAAAAGTGTTTATTGCACAGAGTGATTTTCTAAACACAGTTACATTCACAAACAGTGTATTATGACACTGTATATAAGCAGGTTTCTTGGTATATCGATACATGTAAATATATAATTATAAATATGGAACTTGTAATGAATAAACAGACAATTTATGGACAATATATCTAACTAGCTGTTAGTTACCAGTCCTTTAGAACAGAGCATCTTTAGATGCCGGTCCTGTATTAGCGGTAAGGCTTTCGCTCTGAATTGTTCTTTGGTTTTGATAACCCGACAGTCTGGCGTCAAGCCGTTCCAGAGTTCAATGGCCCTGTACAGGGGACTTTTCCTGTAACCTAGTAGTATTGAGGTGGGGTACTTTAGTAATCCTGTGTCCGTTGAGCGCATCACTCGCCCACCGGGCACAGGGTTCTTTAGCTCCACTCCTATGGTGGCACCTGCCGCATTGTCATAGTATACATATTTATGGAGTAGCATCAGCAATTGCATATCGTATCTGATAGACAGATAATCAATACCGGTACGTTTATGTAGGTCAGATACATGGCATTTCATTTTTACTTTCAGACATATTCTTAGACATTTGTTTTGGGTTTGTTGTAGGCGTCGGTGTTGCGCATTTGTTACACCATTAAATAGAAACCCACAGTACTCCATCACAGGAAGGATTGTCTGCTTATATACACTTATTGCAGTACGCATGGTCATCTTGCCTCTCATTTTACGGAGCATCACATTGCGATAATTAGTGTTATTTACAGTTTTACTAACAGATTGCTCTAGAGAGAGCCTATTATCTAGAATTATTCCCAAATATTCATATTGGGTACAGGTTTCGAGCTCCTGTGAGCCCAGTTTGATACCGGCTGACAGTGACACACATGAAGGATCATGGCTGTATACCACTAGTTTACTTTTAGCTGTGTTCACACATAGTCCACTTTCAGTGAACCATTTGTGGGCATTTAGTGCATCAGCCTGAAGTAAGAGCCTAGCTTCCTCTGGATCTTTTCTAGAGACATAAAATACCACGTCATCCGCGTACATCAGTACACGGCTATGTATTATTACGTCCGGTAGTGAGTTTATATAACAAATAAATAACAGAGGACCTAGTATGGAGCCTTGTGGCACGCCATATTTCACTTGTGTCAGGTCTGACTTAGTATCATTACACATCACACGCTGGGTTCTATTGCCCAAATAAGCATGCAACCAATCACAATAAATATCTGGCAAATTGAATGATCTCATGCGGCTCAACAGCTCTGCATGGTGTATACAATCAAAAGCCTTCCGCACGTCCAGGTAACAGGCCAGCAGTGGATTTCTATTGTCCTTTGATCTGAATATATCATTTACTAATCTAAAGACTGCGTCCACTGTTCCCCTGGACGTGCGGAAGCCAAACTGAGAATCAGACAGCAACCCCTGTTGCTCCAGTCTGATATATATCTCTTCGTAGACAACCCTCTCCATGACCTTGCTTGGCATAGGTAATAAAGATATAGGGCGCCAATTGCCCACGCATTTGGGGTCCCCAGATTTGGGCAAAGGTATCACGGTGGCACATGCCCAGGCATTAGGAAATAATATGTTATGTAAACAATAGTTAATCAAATGGGTTAGTTGAGGGGCGAGGATTAGCAAAGCATCTTTCATTACCGTAGCGCTAATATTCTCGATACCACTAGATTTATGCACATTTATATTCTTAAGTAGTTTTACAATTTTGGAATAACTGACACTGGTGTCTTCATTAGGCATATACTTTGTGGATTTGGGTGCTGAGGCTGCACTGACTTTCGGGGCATTTTCTAGCCCGTCAAACAATTTTGACCCTATATTGCCAAAAAATTCATTGATATACCCGGGCACCTCAGGACCTTGTAATTCTACTCCAGTTTCCTGATTCGTTAGTAGTATACTTTGCCGCTCCTTACCCGTGCGACCCAACAATTTATTCAACTCTCGCCAGAATTTGTATGGATTATCAGCGTGTTCGTCTAGCTTCTGAATGAAATACAATTCTTCGGCGTTATTAGTTAACATGTTTATATCTCTACGTGCTTGTTTGGCTAATTCCAATAGACATTCATCCGTGTAGCCACCTTCACAGTACTCAGTCATATACTGATTCCTTTCATATATTACTTCGTATATGTGGCGTGACATCCATGGCTTGTTCATATCCTTTATGGTCATTTCACGCACGGCACAGTGAACATCTAGATATGACACAATGTTATCAAGCAGCAAATTCCATTTTGTATTTACATCAAGAGATTGATAGAACACTTCCCAATCACATGACAACAGGTAATCAACAAAATAAATGAGCAGCAACATCAGCATGCAATACTGAAAGGGCTAATACAAACTAATGCTGACAAGAGTGAGCAACAACACCAGGAGCAGCTCACACTGATTGAGCAGTTAAAAATGTGCCTGAATGCAGCAGAGGAAGAGGCAAAAAAGCCCAGGCCGCCAAATGAACCCCCTGCAACAGGAGGAATAGGGGCTGGAATTAATACACCAAACAACCAGGAAAATCAACAACATAGTGAAAAGTCACCTATACACTTGAATGTGAGTTTTGATGGTATAGAGGAGACTAACTCAACGCGAGGAGATGAGGAGATGGCACTAAAAATGGTAAGGGCATTGTCAATTGAATGCGACAGCAGAGACCTCTCACTAGTCACTAGGCTTGATAGAAGAAATTACCAAAAAGGCCCAAGAACCATGCTTATTTGCTTCACTACCATAAAGATGAGACGTGCTACACCAAGGGCAAAATGGGGCATGAAGGAGCTAGATGGATGTGAGGATGTCTATGTAAACCCGGATGAAGACAGTGAGACACGTAAAAGAAACTATAGACTTAGATTGATAGTAAATTACTGTCGCTCTAAACAGCACTCAGCTATAGTAAGAGTAGTATATAATGTATAGGAACGGGACTATTCTTAAGTACTGTTTATTACTCAATCGATATGCAGCCAATCAGAGGCCTCCATTTGGTCATGTGACCCGTTGCCATGGTAAAGTGACCTACTTAGGACTCTCAGCCAATCAGAAGCCAGCATTCTGGGTGACCTACTGACCTACTTAGAAGCTCTCAGCCAATCAGTGGCCGGCATTCTGGTAACCATGGTAACGTGACCTACTTAGGCTCAGCCAATCAGAAGCCAGCATTCTGGTAACTATGGTAACGTGACCTACTTAGGGTTTTGTTTGTAAACAACACCACGTGGCTCTCTTGTTCGTAAACAACACCACGTGACACGTGACTGTTTGTAAACAAACAAAAAAAAGTTATATAACTTATATATAGAAATAAAAACACAACAAGATAATTTCTTTTTTTCATTTTATTCTTTATTTTCATTTCAATCAAAAACACACAAGTTTAAGCTTTTTTAGCTTGCTTCTTCGATTTGCAACCGAACAGGCCGCAAAGTCTCACGCTGCCGTCACTCGCACCACACTTCTGACGGCCTCTCTCCAATAGACATTGCACGACTTGGGATAAATCCAACACTATTTCGGCAAGGCAGAGAATCTTTGCTTCCATGAAACGTCCGCCATCACAACAACCCGTTTTTTCTGTCACAACATCATCATCGATAGCTTCTGACTTACTGTCCGGTTGCTCAGCTTTGGGATTTTGCTCATGCGCATGATGCACTTCTTGGGGTTTCCTGTTCGACATGCTTCAATTAGGAAATGAACGCAATGAGGTCCACAGGTGTCAGCAGAAGTGTCTTGTAGTTGAACGCGGTTTCTTTGCCACTTGAACGGAGCAGAGCGTTCCACGAAAGACAAGAACTCCGCACTCAGCGGCGGTAAGCCGAAAGAATCAAAGTAGTACATTTCACCCGTGCTCGACACGTAAAACGCTACTCAATGCTGACCTGGTAAATGTTGTGGATCTGTGTTGCTCACGAAACAAGTGTCTTTGATAGGGTGCTTCAGAATAGTGTCACAAGAGAAAACACCTAGGAAACGATGTTTTGTGTGAACGTTTTCCTTCAACACTCTACTTATTTCAAGCGTATTCATACGATACGCTAAGTACTGCTGTCTTGTCTTCAGTTCATGTGGTAGTCGGTGATGGGGTGTCGATCTCTGGTCAGCTCGACGATGCTGTCGTACACCAAGTAGAGTAGCACCGTTGCTGTCGCTTGTAGCGCCGAGCGGAAACTGACTTCCACCCTCAGCTGACCCGCTCTTATAAGGTTCACGCGACACCCGTCGTGCGATCTGTCTGGGGTTAAATCGAGGGGGAACACCGTGTAATCGTTCAGGAATTGCTCGTATGAAATACCACAGGAGCGCGCGCCCTCGTACATCCCCGTTTTCGTGTGTAGCGCCAAGTACTCTCTCACGGCCGCTTTGGTTTTAAAGTCGGGCACGTTAGCGTCGTTCGGCACTTTCTGATCGTTCACTATCACTTGAAGCGAGCTGATGTCGTAATGCTTCATCTCGAACGGATTCTTGTTGTAGCTACCGTTGAAGGTGTCGTGGTCCAGGAAGCCAATCATCATCGACTTGGGAAGCTGGCCTGTGTTGGAGTGCGTGTAGCTGTGATCTCTGTTACCTTGAGGGATGGCATACGTCGTCACCTCCACTCTGTTCACCGGGTAGTCGAAGGGGCCGTGTTCTATCACTGCTCTTTCGTGCGTTTCCGCTACAGCGTCCGCCACCAACACACGTCGCACGTAGAGCTTTGCTTTGTAGATCTTCAATTTGTAGCCTGCGTCAGGGGCGCACATCAGATAGAAAGAGGGCACTGCCTGTTTCAGAGTGAGATTGATTTCTGTCTCTCCAAAGATGAGCTTCGGTTGATGAGCCAGGTCAAAGTGCAGTCGCGCCATCAGCGAAAAGCGCTGGTTGGAGATTAGCTTCCTGCGCGCAGTGTACCCCGCATTCGCGTTAGTCAACGTGTCAAACTGACCAGGCGTATCTTCATGCCACCCCTGGGCGCTCATGACGCCGCACTTCACGTCTTTGTTGTAGTTGAGTAACCCTTCCAAGTAAGCTCGGTAAGGGTAGGTCTCGGTGTTGCTAGACACTTTGAATCCGCCGATGCAGACTTGGACGTCTTTGAAGAGCGAGTGAGCCAAGTTGTTCACCGGAGCTACCGTGTCAGTGTCCTCTAGCACCGCTTCGTTCGCTTTCAGCACTTGACATTCCAGATGAAGGTAATTCTCGTTCAGGTCTGTGTACTCTTGCGACTTGTTGATGGTGAAATTTATGTTACCTACATCCTCTAAAGAGTTTTTTGTTTCTATCCCCAGGAAAGACGACTTTAAGATAGTAGTCTGAGTCGGCGCTACGGTGTGCAGGTCGAGCTCAGAGAGTGCGCACTCGTTACTGCTCTCGTGTACGTAAGCCATTGTGTTCTCTCTTCACGCCCGTCTGAGGAGAACGCCGGCGACGTTTCGACCCTTTCTTAGACGCGACAGTTGTCGTTCCTCCTGAGAACGCCGTACTCGCCAGTCTCTTCAGAGCGCCTGCGGCTCGGTCTTTCACGCTGCTCTTTAAAGTCCGACCCGCCAGCACATCTTTAGCTACACCCACACCGGCGCGGAGCAGCGTTTTTCCCACTGACTTCAATAGCGGGGTAGCCGAGCGCATCAGACCTAACAGAGCGCCGCCCAAACCGTGCCCGCTCTGGAAAGAGCGCCCCCTGTACACGTTGATGCCCTTGCCCAGCTGCGCGTTGTAGTAATCGCTGTCCCCTCTGCCGACGGTGCACTTGGGTGGAAAGTACGGAACGCGTTCACGCATCATTTTTTTTGTTTTAGCGCTCAGATGAAGTGTCACGGTCACCTCGCCTCTACTGAATGGGATGGAATGGCCGGATCGGTCTCTTAAATAGATGCCGACCTCGGTAAACCTCTTGGATTTCAAGGGGAAATAATCCAAATGGGGAGAACTGATAGCTTGCACGCCACCTCGACGCCTTCTGCCTCTGTCCACCGCGACGCAGCGTAACAGCGGCACTTGCATGTCACCCACACGTCTCTCCTGGATCATGTCGGTGTATATGTACACAGAGTGCACGTCCCCGAAAACATCCAGCAAGTAGCCGCCGGTAGTCGGCGACGCGAAACACGTCTTCTCTCCGAAGCCTAGAACACATGCGAGATGCTGAGTCAGCAGGATAGCACAGTGTCTCGGCGGTTTGATGGTGACGCGTTTCATCTTGGAGTCGTACGATAAGAACCCCATCGGTTTGAGCAGGAAGCTGGAGCCCTCTAGTCTGTAATCTCGCAACGTCTCACTCAAGCGCTCGACTAGGGTGTGGTTGGTTCCGGTGAAAATAGGAGGTATCTTGAATATGTTTGGCATAAAACTGCGCACTCCCATGTCTTTCTCCATCTTTTCGATCATCTGTCTTGCTTGATCGCTGATCGCCTTCTTCTTCACGGCCGGGAACAAGAACTGCTTGTATACGGCATTCGTCTGTCTCAAGTCGACCTCTCTCTTGAACCTTTTTGTTTCCGGTTTCAATCGCTGCTCTTCCGACGTGTCTGACATCTCTTCCACCGTTACATAGCTCGCTTCCTTCCCACTCAGCGGGTATTTTTTGCTGAAGATTAGCTTGCTCAGACCGTTCGCGTTTTTCATTCCCCTCCAGTCTACCTGCGGTTTTCTTCTTTCGGCGAATTTAGCGTCTTTTAAAACGTTGATCGCCTCCTCTAGCGAACCCTTGGTGCGCAGAGGAACAACGATGATCAAGTCGTCGTGCACGTTAGTCCATTCTGTAGGGAGGATGATCTCAGTCAGAGCCGCTTCGTACGCTTCGGGCAGAAGGAGCGGCGAGTCGAAGTGAGTTCGGAAAGACGTCAAGCTGTTGTCAGGGTAATACTCCATAGAGCTGTTGCTAGGTAGGGTGATGTTCATTTTTTTCTACGTTATTTTTTTGACGGGGATCCACTCGTTGAACTTGTCGTCGTAACCTAACCAACGTACGAAAGCTAGCTCTTTACCGTCGACGGTCTTGCGGCGCAACACCTCGTCTATCAGGTAGTTGTTGTCGTAACGACTCTTGTACACCTTCTGAACCTCTTCAGGGTAGAAGACGCCTTTTATCTCCTCGCCCTTGTCGAACCCTCCGCTTCCCAACATCTTAGCAACGTCGACCACTTCCTCGCGCCAGTTTCCCTCGTACCCTTTGTCGAAGGCGCCTTTAGTTCTCAGAATCCTCACTCTGTCACCCAGAGCGATGATGTCGATGGCAGACGTCTTTGTTTTTTTCTTCTTTTTCCATATTTCTTCGATTTGTTTGTTAGTTGGGAGATCTTGTTGGTAGAAAACTGTTTCGCTGTTTTCCGAGCTGACTTGAGCTGGCGCCATTTTCAACGTCTTGTGGTGAGTGCGATTGTAAGAAGACACTACATGGTGCAGTACGTCTACGTAGCGATACATGCGCTTGTGTGTGAAATAACGCCACAGCTTCTCCTTCAGACTGTGGTTCAAGCGCTCCACTAGACTAGCTTTGATGTCGTCGTTCTCGCCAGTGAAAAACTCCATGCCCTCGCTCTTCAAGTGATCTTGAAAGATCTTGTTCACAAACTCTTTCCCCTTGTCTGTCTGAACAGTGCGCGGTTGTCTCTCGCCAGTGTCTGTCATCTTTTGGAAGGCCTCGGTAACATCAGCACCACTCTTGGATTTAATGGGAACGGCCCACGCATACCTAGAGAAAACGTCGATCGCCGTCACCACGTACCGGAAGCGGTCGTTGTGAGGCGCTAAAGCTTGCATGTCCATCAGATCTGTCTGCCACTGCTGATCGATTGCACCAGTTATAGTCTTGTTCCTTGCGAATTTTCTCCGAATGGGTTTATGTTTAGTGTAGGCGTCCAGCGACACTAAAGCATCTCGGATGACGGCCGGGTTAAGGTGGCGAAAATGATGTTTCTGGAGTTTAGTCACGCTAGTGAAACTGGAGGGTGCTTTGACGTTGGTATATTTAGCTACTACGCGCTTCTTTTCTTTTTTCTTCTTGGTCAGTCTCTTCACCGATTTTCCCATCTTAGGCCTGATGGAGTAGCACCAGGAGCGGGAGTGTACGACGCCTGCGCTAGGCAGTTGCGACTTTTCTTTTTCTTACTCGCCGCGCTCCTATATGACGACGGTGGTTTCACTGTAGTCGGAGTTTGGAAAAGTTCACTGCCCTCGTCGTCGTCAGAGGATTGATCGTCCACCTGGAAAGAAGAGTCTGCTGCTGCTGCTGCTGCTGCTGCTTCTTCTTCTTCTTCTTCTTCTTCTTCCGAGTCGAAGCTCGGTCGTTTCCGACCTCTGTCAGTAAGCCGTGTGTCCAAACGTCGGCCAGGTCCGCTCGCTTTATACAGATGGTTTCCGATCAAGGAGTCTGTGGGATCTGTTTCGTGCAGCGCTTTTGTGAACGGAGAGTAGCCCGCCGGTCTGTTCGCCGTCTTCCTGAACCTGGCGGCGTCGCTCAGTAATTCCACTATGTTGATGTGACGCTCAGGTGGTATTCTCCGACCCGACATCTCGCGCACCGCACCGTCCTCGTTCCACTTGACCACACCGGATTTCTCCAATTTCCTGTACAGCGCAGCGGTCCGGATGGGATTCCTCTTGGGAACTTGGTTCACCAACCGCTCAAGTAGGGACGCGCTGGCTTCTTCAGCAGACTGACGGAGGTGAGCCGATGGCGAAGAAGTGTAGGACGAAGCGATGTTGCTGTTGTTGGGATTCGCGAGAAAAAATTGCAATCTATTCAACAACCTTTGGTATTTCAACATTTTCTCGCGCGATTCCAAAGTGGGATCGTTCAACACTAAGTCCAAGTCCCTGTAGATAAACTGTAGCACCTGGTGCAATGCCGTGTTGGGATGAAGGGATTGTTCTGCCTGCTTGTGGTAATAGGCCATATCGGTAGGTAGGCGGGCGGCGGTGGCAGGGGTGGAAGAGGAGGCGGCGGAACTTTCGTTCTTTTCACTACGCTCATCAGGAAGAGGAGGAAGGTTTGGAGCAGTAGAAGTACTAGCAGCAGCGACTGCAGTAGTAGCAGCGCTAGTAGTAGCAGCAGTGGGCACATGATGAAGTAGACCTGCTCGTGATGATTTGTAGAGCTTCTCAGGATCCACGAGCGCTAAGCGTTTGTAGTGTTGTTGCTGCTCTGAGTCTGTCATGGGAGCGACGGTGGCGATTGCGCTGGCGGTGGTGGTAGTGGTGGTACTGTCAGCGAGTAGGTGTCGAATGAGGTGTCTCATATACGGAGAATGCTCTTTATAAGCGGTAAGGCCATCCCTATGAGAGCCGGAATGAGGAAACCTCCCTCTTGTACCAAGACCCGTCTCTTTTTTTTGATGGGAGTAGATTTTTTGCCGACCTCCCTCAACACGTCAGCCGATTCTCGAAGCTTGTCCAGTTGTTTGTTGCTGAGCGGGATGTTCCCTACTAGTAAATTGTGACAGATCTCACTCAACGCTGCGATCAGATCGTCGCTTCCAGAGTCTATTAGATGCGAGCAGTCCTTTGGCGAGCACTTAGCTAAGTGCTTGAGAGTACCAAAGTGTCTTTCGAGTAGATGAGAAGCCATTTTTGCTACTACTTTCTCTTCTTCTTTTTTTGTCTAGCGGTACGAATACTAGCTGAGAGTGTATGGATGTCAAAGAGGAGCGTATTCTCAGATCGTCAGGTGTTGACTGCTTGAAGTCCAGAAGGAGGTATGAGTGAGGTCGCTTGAGTTCATGGGTAAATATACTAGAGAGGGCCGCCGCGTTGGAGGGAAACACCTGGCGAGACAGACTAGCTATTTGCCCCATGTCGCGCGGGTTCTTGAAAACGATCATGTAGTGAGCGTTCAGACTCATAGTTCGAAAGTCGGGTGATTTCTGGAATAGGTTCTGAGTGATATATATGACGCTCACGTTCCAGTGATGGGAGTATTTAGTAAAAATGTCAGCTACCACTTGCTGATTGGAACTGCTCATCAGATCGTCCAATATCAGTAGAGTGTGTGGTCGTAAAGCGTCTTCTGCTACTTCCACGTCTCCCGCTATAGACTCTTTGCTAGGAAGACCTTCTCTGAATTCCACACCGTACTGATTTTGCATTTTTTCAAACAGAGGTTGCCACTCGCCATAATGGTAAAAAGTCTTTTCCACCGGCGGCGTGACCAAATTGTTCACGTCGCTCAGAAATTGATCCACCAAGCGTGATTTTCCACAACCCGACGGACCGCTAATGATACAACTAAAGGGTCCTTGTAGTCGAGCGTCGAAATGAATTTCTGTGAAGAGTTTGCTTTTACTACTCGACTTTTTTTTTTTTTTTCAGCACGCGTCAGAGAGTAGTTGTGTGTCTGACTGTCTGCTGTGTTTCTCACTCGAACGGTCGGTAGTGAATGGTTGTGGAGAAAAGTCAGCCGACCTTTTTATTGATACCGGACGGTGTCACAGTAGCGGCGGCAGAAGTGTCTTTTTTTTTCTTTTTTTTTGCGATAAAATTCTATTTTCACTCAATAGTCATAAATGTTTGTATCAGACTCCAGAGGAGTCTGATACAAATATTTATTTTTTAAAAAAGAAGAGGAGGAGGAGGAGGAGGAGGAGAAGGGGAGGAGGAGAGAAAAGCGCAGATCAATCTTTTTTTTTTTTGATCATTTAGGCAAAGCTCGTCGCTTTGCCGCTTTTTTTTCTTTTTCTGTGTTGTGACACGATCGTCACGAAAAAGCAATAAGGAGTGCGAACGCGGCGGTGACAAATACATATTGGAGCGTATGGTTTAAAATAGTGCGTCCCCATCTTCTTCAATTCGGCTGCGTTGTAATATGCGGGATAACAAGTGACGACGTCCAAACGTTTAGAGACCGTGTTCACGTCGGCCACAACGCGCGCCCACCGAGTGGTAGCTGCAGTCACTCCTAAAAAAACGATCGGCTTGTTGAATCGTTTCATAGCGCTTATTCTCACTTTATAAGAGGAGGCAGGGTGAGGGGGGTAACAGCGCTCTTTCTTTTCATGAAACGCCCAACGAGTGGGGGCGCTGAGAGCGGCTATTATGCAATGGTGGAGTAAATACGGTTCTGAGAAGACTGCTCTCGGCCATGTCGCTACGTTTTCCTTTTCCGCTCTTGTATAACGACAATTTCTTTGGCACTCGGCTTTGCTTTTCTTGAAAATTCGGTACGCTTCAAGAGAAGCGTGAACCTCAACTACTTGACGCTCTCTCCTTTGAGATAAAAAAATAGCCGGGCAGTTGAGGAGGGCACTTTGTTCGCGTGTCCGTCTTTTAAAAACTCGCGCCCTCTGCTGCGCCATATTTCTTTCCTCCGAAAAAAAAAGACTGAGTGAAAATAAAAATTTTAAAACAAAAAGCTCAAAGAAAAAAAATAAGCAATAAGCAGACTCAGCTTGAAATTCCCTGCTGGCGTGATGGCAGTGACGGTAGGGGCGGCCGGGTGACTGAAGGCGGTGGCGGCGGTCGGCTGGCCGGCGGTGGCGGTGACGGCGGCGATGGTAGAAGGGTGTGTGGAAAAAGAATGCATCTCAGTCTTTTATAGGAGCGGTGAGAGTTCGACTTAGTCTGACATTTTCAGCTGTCGCGTGCTGACCTGCTGCTATCATAAGAGAAACAAAAGCCCTAATCACGCTTTTCAGCTGGATCCTTCCACCCACCAGTCATGGATCCAGATGGGAGGGTGGTTTAAAATTAATCCGTGTACCGACTGTCATACAATAGTGTAATTAGTTGAACGCGTGTTACCTGTATAAAGGATTAGCAGGTCATGGGCTTAGAGTGTGTATAGAAAACAACTACAGGTAGCGTGAACAAAGCGACCCCCTCCCTTTCTGTCACTCTGTCTGTGACTAGAGGGTGCGCGTGTGGTAAGCGACTTAAATCTAAAGAGAAAAAAATCACCCTCTCCTGTCGTCAGCAGTCAGCTGGCCGGCGGCTGGAAAATGTGATTAGAGGGATGATGAGCGCGCAGTAAGCGACTTAAGGCTAATCTAAAGACCTGCCGTGAGTGGGCAGCTGGCCGGTGGCTTGAAAAAAGGGGGGAGTAAGGGTATATAAGGGGGAGTGAAACCGTCTTCATCATCATCATCATCATCATCATCATCATCATTCTCTCTACTACTACTACTACTACTACTACTACTACTACCATCACCACCACCACGCCTCAATTTGCAGATCATCATGATGGAAAGTTACGACCGTGACATGAAGCGGTATGATGAAGCAGCGCGCGAATGTGAAGCTGCTGCTGTAGCCGCTGCTACTGCTGCTGCTAGTGCTGCTCATCGTGCTACTGCTGCATTTACTGCGGCTGTTAGTGACGCTGGTTGTGATGGCGTTGTTGTTGTTGCCGCTGCGGCTGTGACTGCTGCTGTTGCTGCTGCCGATGCAGCTACTAATGCCGCCGATGCCGACGCTGCTGCTGCTGATGCTGTTGCGGCTGCCGATGTCGCCGCTGATGTCGCTGCTGATGTTAGGATTGCTGCTGCTAGTGTACGCTGTGTTGCCCTTGCTACTGCCGCTGCTGCTGTTGTTGCTAATGCTCACGCTACTGCTGCTGCCTCTGCTGCTCCTGCTACCACTGCTGCCGATGCTGCTGCCGCTGCTGCTGATGCTGCTGATGCTGCTGATGCTGCTGATGCTGCTGATGCTGCTGATGTTAGTAGTCGCGTCGACAAAGAATCGTCATTTGTCACACTTAAGCCTCCAGTTGAATGCGCGTCGGGTAGTAGGGCTACCAACGCGACAGCCGGATGGTGCAAATAGTGTCGTCGCTTCTGCTCGTGCTCTTGCTTTTCTTCCTGCCCTACCTGCTGCTGCTACAGTATAATAGTGTTATAGTGTTTGAATGAGAACGCGCGTACTTACACATAGACACTGTTACAGATGTGCTTTTTGAAAATATAATTTTAGCATAACATGAAAAAAAAAGAAATTATCTTGTGTTTATTTTCTATATATAAGTTATATAACTTTTTTTTGTTTGTTTACAAACAGTCACGTGTCACGTGGTGTTGTTTACAAACAAGAGAGCCACGTGGTGTTGTTTACAAACAAACCCTAAGTAGGTCATGTTACCATAGTTACCAGAATGCTGGCTTCTGATTGGCTGAGCCTAAGTAGGTCACGTCACGTAAGTAGGTCACGTTACCATGGTTACCAGAATGCCAGCCTCTGATTGGCTGGGAGCTTCTAAGTAGATCAGTAGGTCACCCAGAATGCTGGCTTCTGATTGGCTGAGAGTCCTAAGTAGGTCACGTTACCATGGCAACGGGTCACGTGACCAAATGGCGGCCTCTGATTGGCTGCATATCGAGTGAGTAATAAACAGTACTTAAGCATAGTCCCATTCCGATACATACTATACGACTAGTAAGAAAGGACATACTTATGGTAAATGAACAACCATACCGACCTGGACACCCTACCACCAGACCTGACTCCCCCAGTGGGTTATAAATTTATAAAACTACCATGGCTACCTAAACCACCCAATGGAGCATCAGCTCCAGGCACCAGACAGACAGGAGGCAGCACCAGCCCTAGAAGACCCCCAGAGACTCTAAATCAAAACCAGAATGCTGAATCGACCCCGACAACTGAAGGATCCCCCGGTGGGGCAGCTGCCTCAAGGTGGGGTAATAAAGATTTGCCAAAGAAAGGATTAATTCTACAGCAGGAAACCAGAGCAGGAATTACATTCACTTGAGAAGCATGTACACTAAGCTCAATCCATATGCAGGAAATCATATACAAAGGTCGGCCATACAAAAGTACTGAGCACCTATTCCAAAGTATCAAATGTGAACACAATGGAGGAGGCCTTCGTCTTCAAGACGCCATACTGAATGCACCAAGTGGAACCATGGCCTATGAAGAAGGAAAAAGGATCAAGGAAATACCCACATGGCGCGGCATAAAATTACCCACAATGAAGGAAGTACAAATAATAAACTTTACTATGAATGATGAAAACCGTAGTGAACTGCTTGCAACCTTCCCACAGGACCTGATCTTCGCATGCCCGGACTTTTTCTGGGGAGGAGGAGAAGTCTACAATCATGAATGCTACACCAAAGGTTACTACAGTGGTAGGAACTACCTGGGTGTAATACTCATGGAAATCTGAGACGATATACGCCATGGCAAATTGAATTAAAACCAAAGTAACTAGTTATTTTAAGTAGCCGCTTTTAAATACCGCCAGAATACATAATTGAAGGCTACCCACACCCATTCGACTCAGAAACGCATGTATAACACGTTACCCGGCAAGTACCGTATCAAAATAGGAGTGCGGCAAGCGCCGGATAACATGACCTACTTATGCCGACCTAGTTTTTGACCCGACCGCAGCTGGTAACCGGCCGGCGCAAAGGCAGTATGATGACCAGCGCATATCCGCCCGCAACAAAACACACCACGAGACGTGGCATCTCCAGAATTTAAAACAGTTTCACAAGGAATTAATACGTCAATAATTGCCCGACTGTCATCTCAGAGATGGACAGAGTATGGCTCTATACGGATGGCCGTATGACGCACCTCAAAACAGTGATTCCGCGGGAATAACCGCGAGTAACCAGGATGGAAACCATGCCAGGCACTGTCGTCGAAACCCTGACTGTTAAGCTACTGAACGATATTCAGGACGGTACGCCAAGTGTTGTGTACATAAGCGTAGGTATCAACAACTTGATCAAACGTGATGAATCAACGGGCATGGTAACTCCAAAATATGCAACACTGGAAGAGGGTATTACCAACTTGTCCAGTAGTTTTGACACCCTAGTCGACTCAATGAACAATGTTAGTGTGCGCATACCGATAATAATATGTACCATTTACAACATGAACGTTAGACTACATAACAGTGCCGAATGCAACAAGGTACAGCAGGCCAGGCTGGATGGCACTGTCATAAACGTCAACAAGCACATCATGAAACTGAATACCAGAGCGTCTGTCAAGACGCCCTACCTGGAAAAGTTCACTCTGAAGTATACCTCGTCCAAAGGGTATCAGAGAGACGATGGAGTCCTAGCCAATGGGCTCCACCCAAGACAATCGGATGTCAACAAGTTGAAAAAACTGGTAATTGATGCTCTTGATAAAAATATCAATGAGGGAAATCATGGATAGGGTGGGTGGTGCTATGAGCTGTACGCCCCCCCCCCCCCCCACAGTGACATCAAAGACTCCATGCTGAAGTCTGGTCACAGACTAGCATAGTTATATACCACACAGTTTGTGGAACACGTGCCCTTGAACTGTATACTACATACACATGAGTTACGTACTGTGTGTGGATGATAGACCGGTACTAAAAAACTGAGTCTATACACCTACGTTTAAGCACATTAACAAAGCATTAACGCGTCTGGTAACAGACTGTAATTGTGTAAATATATACATGTCAATCACAAGGGTGTTGGTCTATAACAAGTGTGCAAATTCTGATTGAATATTAGGCCCACATGCCGACTGAGTCTGGCTACAGACTACCGGTAGAGATAAATGTGTGCTAATGCCTAAGTCTGGTAACAGACTGGCTACTGACTGTCCACCGTGGATATAATGTTGTGCCCATCTATGTTTCTGAAAAAGTGCCTTCAAGATGCAGCCAATCTTCATCTCACTGATTTGGACTTACTGGAATGAACATTAGCCTAATGATGAAAATATTATCATTATATTTGTTATAATTATTGTGGAATACAAATTAACATAAAGTTGTCTACAATTCAACGACGCCGCACTACACGTATTATGCTAGTTATGCACCTTTGGAAATAAAGACTAATATGAATTATTACAGAAACAAGAAAGTTTTATATTACTATACAGGATATATATAAATTACCCGGTTATTACAAAACAGGAGACTAGAAATTCATGTATACACCTCACTTATTTAATTAAAACAAAGATAGTGTGGGAGCCCTATCTTACCTAAAACCTCGAAGTACAAGAACCCAACCTAGCTGTATTGACGTCATTCAGCTAGGTCAAAGTATAACCTAATATTAATTAGTATAGTAGAACCCAAGCCGAGTATATAGTTAACCCTTCTTGGGTTGATAAAGTTCCCAAGGAAAACTAGCCCCTTCATCACCAGCTGGGCCTACCTGTGTATGATTGTTAAATAATTACAGCACTGCACCTGCACCTGTGATGCCTCCTGCAACGCCACTTATGGCCACTGGATCAGCATCACTCCTCCTGCCCACTCAAGCTGTGCATCAGGAACTTGTCTGCACTCATCCTGTGATGTTCAATTTACCCTGTTTTATATGTTTTGTACTAAGGATTGAAACAACATGTAAAGGTGTTAACACACCCTGAAAAGTAAACTGCCACCAACAGTCGACAGCCCCGAGGAATAAAAATTCTTCATGTCTTCTTTCTTGACTGGCGAGGAGTTGAGTAAGGAAAAGGGACTCAAAATGCTTTGCCATAACTTGAGAAGCATTGGAAATAAAATCTGGCAGTACAACTTATTATTCAGGAACATGGACTATGTCTGCATAAGTGAAAGCTGGCTGCATGCTGGCATATTGGATCACAATGTACATATGGATAGCATGGTTATCTACAGACAGGATTGAGACCCACACCTTCATGACATTGATGAAACAGAAGGAGGAGGCGTGGCTTGCTTTGTAACGCCTAGACGCGCTCTGCAAGGTGAATAGGAATATTGAGGTATTGGTTCTAGCAACGACCTCACCAACCAGTAAACACTGGCTAATTGTCTCAGTATATAGACCCCCAAAAGGAAATGTTAAGACATTCTATCAGGAGTTAAGTGACATGTTAACCCAGAGTGAAATGGCCGACAAGGAGGTGTGGATATGCGGAGATACATACTTTGGTTATAAACACCGCAACAGCCACAAATACAAAAAGACTTTGAGATTCCTGCATAAACACCACCTAAAACATCTCCCTACCGGCTCGACGAGATTACACAAAAAGGGATCGACAACCATTGACCACATATACACCAACAAGGGAAGGTTTGTCACATCAGGCAACATTAACGAATATTTAAGTGACCACATCCCAATTTATGCGGTTTTTAAAAATGTTAGAAATCAACACAAAAAGAAAAAGGTCTCGGGTAGTAGTTATAAGAACTATAATAAGAATAACTTAATTGACCTGATGTCTAGGACCATTACAGAGAATGTTATACGTGAAATGGACACCGAGGGCCTAGCAACACTACTGATTGAGACCATCACTCAGTACCTGGACGCTAAGTGTCCTATTCGAGACTTCAACATCCCAGAGGAGGACAGGCCCTGGGTCGGTGATACCATCCGGGAGATGATCAAGGACCGACGTCGTGCCCTAAAACACACTTGCCACTACAGAGGTGTTGTTGACAACCCCTACCTGAAAACTGCACGTCAACTACGTCAAAGCATTGAGAAGAGAGGTCGACAGAACATGGCGAAAATTATAAAAGGGAAATTGGAAATTTATAGGAAAAATCCTAAAAAATTCTGGTCCGAATAAAACAGACTTTGGAAGGGAAAAAATCATAATAGCATCATCAGCCTTGTGGATGAAGACACTGGAGGACGAATATCCTATGATGATACTGCCAACTATGTGAATGAATTCTTAAGTGGAGTCGGTGCAAACCTCGCCGCCCCTCTAGTGGGTGAACCTTGTAACTACGGAAGATATCAAGCAATTGATGACAATGAGGAAGTCATTGAAGATCCTCTAGTAGGAAATATTGACACTTTAGAATTTGATGAAATATTGGTTAAATCTCTAAAATATATAGTGGAAGACCTGGAGGTATCCAAATCATCTGGACTTGAAGATATGAGATCACATGTGATTAAGGACATGATGCTTGGCAACACTGAATTGTGGCTGTCACTAGTGAACAAGTGTTTAAGAACCAGCGCCTTCCCAGACATTCTAAAAATTGGTACAATAGTCGCGCTACCCAAAGGAGGCGACAGTTCATCAGTTCTGAATTGGAGACCCATCACACTGCTGCCCATTATTGCTAAGGTCATTGAAAAGGTAATTCATCGCCAACTGCTGAACCATGACAAGGCCCATAACCTGATACATGACAGCCAATTCGGCTTCTTACCAAATAGGTCTACCGCTATGGCTACCCTTGAACTAGTAAACATTCTCTACAGCACCCGCAATAAGGGGGAGGTAGTCATGGCAGCATTTCTGGACGTAAGAAAGGCGTTCGACATCGTTTACCACGGGCGGCTCCTAATGAAGTTGAAGAAATATGGTCTATCAAAATGTGCTTTAAAACTAATAGCTAGTTATTTGGACTCTAGACAATGCACCACCATTGCCCATGACAGGAGATCACAGCCCCAGTCAGTGGAATATGGAGTACCGCAGGGCAGTGTCCTAGGACCCCTATTATTCCTCTACTACATTAACGACCTGCCTGAAGTAGTAAAGAACACCCACGCCATCCTCTACGCTGATGACCTTGTGCTACTGAGTAGAGGCAGGGAAGCAATCGGAGTACAAGCCAGAATGCAACATGACATTGAATTAGTGAACACCTGGTGTAAGCTGAACAGATTGAGCCCTAACCTGTCTAAAACAAAAAGTATGTGGTTTAACCCAACTGTAAAAAACCCAACTGTAGCTGGGCTGACACTTGAATTGGATGGCCTTGTATTGGGAGAGGTGCAGGAATTCAAGTATCTGGGCATCATCCTGAACAGGGACCTAAAGTTTACAAGGCATCTTGAATATGTGAATGACCAGATATCCGTCAAACTTTCAAACTTCAGATTTAATAGAAAATATATGAACTTGGAAGGAGCCATAGCTATCCATAAACAGGCAATTGTACCCTGTATGGAGTATGGGGATTTCATATATAACTCTGGACCAGTAAGCAAGGTGCGAAAACTGCAGAGAAAACTGAATAACAGTCTCAGGATATGTACTAGGACAAAGGTGGGAGATGTGTCAACAAACTACTTGTATTGAAAATGCAGTGTTGAGAGACTGGAACCAAGAAGGAAGAGACACCTCTTATGCCAAATGTACAGGCACGCAGCTGACCCTACAAACTGTGTGCCAAGCCTACATAGAACCAGAGGAGATGACAAGACGCGAATCAAAGTTGAAAGGCCCAAACGTGAAAAGTATCGGCGCGGTCCCCTCTACAGAGGATCAATCCTATGGGAAGAGTTGAGCCAAGGAGTACAAGACTTGGAGAGTATCCATGTCTTCAAGACAAGAATAAAAAACATTGTAAAATAGTAATGATACGTATGGACACGCCCTAATTCGCCAAATGATTAAGCTGGATTTAGCTAAATGAATCAAAATCTGTCATGCACACGTCTAATACGATTGATCAAAAAGTATACTTAGCTGTCTAAAGGGAATACCTTACTCCTAACTTTATTTACTCCTCTACCCACTGTGGAAATGAACTCGCGACAAATTGATCGCCCACCAAGTGACTTTAAATAGTGAATCTACTGTTTGGTGGCCCATACAATTTATAAATTGATAATAAATTAGGATAGAGATGTACTATGCGACATAAAGTTGAATAATGAAAAGGACTGAACCCAGTAGTGGTACAAAGTAAGCTGAGATCAGTCGTACCTGTATGACTGCCAAAGGTAATACCCAATCAGGAAGACAAACTTTTTTTGGAGACTACGATAAACTTTATTATTATTTTACATTCCTGTGTATATGTATTCATGACCGTATTGGAAGAACGTGTTCAACTTTTACATGAAATTATGGTCAATAAACCTTTCCAAAAAAAATAAAAAAAATATATATAGCTGGCATATTTAACTTTTCATAGTGATCAGCAACTTTGCCACAATTGCCATTTTTGTGATGGGGGAGTTAATACATTATAATACTTACCTTCATTTTTCCTTCCTGGATCACTGAATAGGATAGGCCCCGGGCAGTAAGTAGTTCGTCCAATCACACCAGAGAGCCCTCATTGAAGCATATTTTATACGGACTGGGACTCCACTATACACCTGCACAAAGTAGACAAAAAAATCGAATGCACTAATTTTATATAAGATACATAGACAAAACTCCACGTCATTGACATACATGTACATCATACTTCATGAGTTGAAGCTGGGTCATATCGCACAATGTCGAAGGCTGAGTGTGATATGACCCAGTTTCAATGAGTATGTCAATAAGTGGGGTTTTGTGTCCCTACTGTCTTAAAATGAAGAAAATCAACAAACTTAGAGGACATGGAGTATGGCTACACCTTACTCCATGGGGGCATGAAGTATGGAGGTCCCACAGTCTTAGCATAGCAAGGCCGTACCACCATGTAGTAAATTCTCTTTCTTATTAGGAAACTTTTCAGGAAAGTCCATGCAACCAACACATTTGTTACCATATATTTAGACCATGATATGAAATTATCTATATTTGAGGAAAACAAACTTTATTCATAATAGCACATTGGAAAGTTAGTTAATAGATGAAATCATTGTAGGGACGTTATATATACGTTATGGTTTCTGGCATAGTGCTTACAGCCTTAAGCAACAATGTGGTTGCTAACCTTAATTAACATAACCCATTAAAAAAAAAAGAAGTCAAATGGTTTGTAGGCAGGCACCTCATGAATAGAAAATCACCTAAAATGACATCCGAAATTGAAGGACAATGCCATTTAAATTTGTCTTCGGGAATTAGCACTGTTTGATAATTGTAGGGATTTTATAAGAAAAAAAATATTTAGCTTTGATCAAAAGAATTTTAAAAAATATAAAGGCTAGAGCATAGGTAATAGGGAACTTGAACACCATGTGATAATGGAATTTGTATCAGAAAAAACATTAAAATAATGTTGAATAAATGTAATGTGTGCTTCCAATCAATCTCACTAGGTGACAGTTTAGTTGATAATGGTATTTTTTCAGGTTGCATCATTATACTTGTATGAAATACGCTAAACATAAAAGCCAATAAAGAAATAAATTGTGTATCCCAGCATCAGCATTTTATCCCCAAATATATTTATGAGAAAGACATTAAAAAAGAAATGGTTTATGACCTGTATGTTATATAAATATGATAAATACCCATTGTGTCGCGCTAGAATATATATATATATATATATATATATATATATATATATATATATATATATATATATATATATATATATATATATGGTGACAGTACCGTGCATCGAGGTACTGGAGTATATTAACTAGACAGTACGAGTACCTCCAGTCTCCACCAGGAGGCCTACCGGTAGGCAGGGATCTACCAGGACATTAGTTTCTACTCACCCACCAGAGGTAGCGGTGTAGGGTGAGATTCGGCCAGGCCGGCCTGTCTCCTCCTCAGTCCTCCGCCAGCAGACCGCTGAGAAGAAATTGTACAATATTCTGACGAAAGTGTGATTGTTTCCCATTGTGAAATGCTCCCCTGACCTCCTAGGACATATGGGGCTTTCCTTAATTTCCCAATAAACAGATTGGATATATATATTGCCTAAGGTTTTCAATGGTAGTTTAATGTTTTCTTCCCTGTCCGTCATTAACATACCCATGGAATACCAATCTACAGCCCAAATCAGATTACCAGTAGGGTTGACACATACCTTGAGACAGACACTTGATTTTGTGGTTATCCTAAGCTCTTTATTTGTTGTTGGTTGAGCGATGGTAAAGTTTGAGTGTTATTAATTCATAAAGACAAACAATAAAAGTCGTTCTGTGCATGAATAACGTCAAATTTTTCAGGGTATGTGTCCGACTCATGGTGAATCAGATGCCAATGACATTTATACTTTTTTTAACATCAATTATTTATCACACTACTTCAGCGGCTTGGATTGAGAAAAGCCGGGTATATTCTATTCTAATTAAAGGCACTGGGGTTTAACATGTAGAATGCTTGGTCATGGAAGGTATATTGTGTATATTATACCGTGGTACTACATTACAGTGCAAAGTAAACCCCCCCCCCCCCCAACCCAACAAACGCTAACCAATTATTATGGAATGTGAAATTTGTACTGGGTATGCAAATTGTAGATATGATCCGGCTTGTAATAACATAATGGGTGTCTAGAAGCAGGGATTCCCTAATTGAATTTGTACTTTGTGGGTAGGGGGGAGGTGAAAGTTTTCAGAGCCTTCAGCAAAGGGGCACAAAATATTCGGTGCCCTATAGAGGGTCTGCTAAATTGTTTGCAACTCCAAGTGAGAATTTAACAGCCACCCTTCTTAATTACTTGATTCGAAAGATACCATAAATTCCCCTATATATCTATTCTGCATCTCAGGGAATAGGTATGTCCGTCCATTCACTCCCTTACTATATAAACAAGAGTCCGAATCACAAAACACCACAATTGTAGGGGTGTTGGGGCCATAAGTAATATTGCGGGTGATACAAGACGTGACTGTTGAGGATTGAAACCAAGTATTCTGCTCACCTGTCGGTATATGTGTCCTGATCCGGAGGCAGCACTTGTAAGAGACTTTTAACTAAAGTATTGTGTTGGACTATACCTGGCTGTGGCTCAGGTTGGTCTGCCGCAAGATGCAGTGTTCTCATTGACTTATATACACCTCTGATAAGGCCAGAGAACGGATGTGTTATCGGTAACATAGGGCCTATAGGGAAAATAGGTACGTTTGAAGGGATACACTGCAAAAAGGTGCTAAGGTTGTAAACATGATTAGGTCTAAACATGTTTAAAATCTAAATATTTTTCTAGGTTTGTGTCTTTGAATCCTTCTGTTTAGGAATTAAACACTTTTATTCTAAACACCTTAACAGTTATGTCAAATATGCTTAGATGTTTAGTATTTAAACAGTATGAAGGGTAGATGTTTAGGATGTAAACATGTATCATTTAGATCTTAAAATGTTAAACAGATACCAGATGGCAGCTCTGTAGCTAATTGTAGGTTCTTTAACCACAGAAACAATATTGTTGTGCTAAAGGCACATAAATCTGAGTAAATTAACTTAAATGTGATGGGATACAATAAAATGATATACCTATTACAGGATTCGAGGGTTGGATCCTACGTTAGCATGATCATTTTACAATAAAGATACATCTGCTACATAGACACCTCTTTTGAGAAGCCTAAGACTGGACTAAGCAATATCCTCCCTAAAGGACCGTTGTATTGACTCAAGGTTGTGGCTATGTTAAAGTATGCCCATGAACAATGGTGATGCTTACATTGGCTCACTGGGATTGGGGCTACTCTTCAAGACATAACATGGAATTGAAATAAATTTTAAAATATATTTTGATATCTAAACATAATAGTATCTACATGAGTAGTATAATATGTATCGGAATGGGACTATTCTAAGTACTGGATATTACTCACTCGATATGCAGCCAATCAGAGAGCTCCCTTTTGGCAGGAAATTCAAATCAGCCAATCAGAGGCCACCATTTGGGCGGGAAATTCAAATTGGTCACGTGACCTGAACCAGGCAATCAGAGGCCTCCATTTGGTCACGTGACCCCTTCATTTGCATAATAGACCACGCCCCCTTTTTGGTCACGTGACCTGCGGGGGAGGGGGGAGGGGGTCCTTGGGGAGAAGAGGGGTGGGGGGGGGCCCTCTTAGGGTGCTAGTAGTGAAAAAAAAATTCATTTAATTCAAGAGAATCACCCTCCCCCCTCGAGGGGGGAGGTGAGAGGCGGGAGGTGAGAGGGGGGAGGTGAGTCTCTTAATATTTGACTACTATTATTTAATATCAAAAACAAAATGAGTGATGGCGGACAATGGCGTAATGAGATGAGACAAGGTTGGTTTCGGCAGACTGCTTGCTTTTTTCTGTGAGCGATGATTGTGACATCACTTTTGACAATAAGCGGGAATTCCACCTCCACAGACAGAGACACCCCGCTACTACCCTGACGCGATTCTCTTTATATACTAATGCGTGAGACAGTACCCGCATAAAAGGTGTGTAAAGCAGGGTCTGGGGAGGGGAGGGGTCCGGTGTGGCACAGTTCTCAACCCCCAAATAGGTCTACAGATGTAAAATAATGTCTTATTGACCCAGATGATAACCTATGCTGATGACCTGTAATCAATGTCATAGCGTCATCAAAATTACTGTGACATCAGCTGATCTCAGCTGTTTAGTCAGACAGCTTGTTAAAATGACCGGGGTCTGTTATGCTACCATTTCTCGAGCGAAGGTTATGGAAATAGTGGAGAAGGTATTTCGAGAGCAGCAGAGGGAGGAGGCACAACAACAGGCGCAGGATGTGGAAGATGAGGTGATCCGAGAAGTTACGGATCCGCTCATCAGGGAGAACGTGGAGGACACCAAAGTCGCGGTCTGTTTGGAGGAGGGATTACCGCCCGAAATCCTACAGATGATTGAGGACTACGCAGTGTGAACAAGACTCCACACGCCACTCTACTAACGGTCCTTTTAAGGGCCACCCAATTTCCTCAGAAAACCCCTAATAGTCTTTACACTGAAAACCCCTTGTCATGCTATAACATAGATAGGGCCAAACAGAAAATAAGTTGTGTTCTGATAACATGACCCAAAAAGCACCCCCCATTGCGTCTTGATCAATTTGACACTATAGCAGCATATCTCCGTATGTGTATGCTGCATATATGCATAATACACACTTTTGTACACTCTTAAACTAAGGCAACCATGGGTGACCTATATAAATTTGGTACTCTTGTTTTCGGGGCTGGGAGAAATCAGGTGTCTAATATGGACGTTCAGGGTTCGAACCCTCACTAGGTTTTGGTCAAAACGTCCATGCGCGTCGCCTTAGGCGACGAAAACACGTCAGCTTTTTATGGGGTTCGAACCTGTGGGGCGTTCCTTGGGGACGCGAAAATCGCTTCAGGCTTGGAATCCCATAGGGAAGAAATTTTGGGTTTTGGACTCTGGGCCCTAATTTGGGGGTGATCCTGAGCTGATAGAAAAATAATTCTTGGACGAGTGGATAGCTCTGGATCTCTTTTTATCTAAAACTGCAAAAAATTGATTACGGTTCCACCTGCAATTCATCCGCCGAGGGGTAATCAACCCCCCTCTTGCCAATTAAGGCAGTGAATTTTGACAGTGCGCAATCACTTGCAGCTATCACGGCCAGACCTCTTGGCTGTGTCGGCATCTTAGTATCAGGTATGGTCCACTGCTGCATTAGGACATACACCATCGTGACATACAATGTAGTGCTATAGCGCGACGCTCCCCCCCCACCCCATCCCCTCTGCCCCTTGTTGTGAGTGTGAAAGCTGGGTGGGTTGGGGGGGGGTAGGCGCTCACACATGTACCTTATAGTCATAGTAGTGGCGAGGAGGAGGGGTCCTGGTACTTAACTCATTTTTTCTGCTAATTGCAACACAGAATCAACTCAGTGCATCCACAGGCCTCTAAAAGTGATATATATCTATTAGTTTACAGTATTAGTCTATGCTACTAATTTGCAAGAAGGTTCACAAATTAGTTAGAATTTAGGTAACAAATGCATTAGCTCATGCATCTCAATATAACACTACGCTGCAACAACCTGTCCGTGGGCGTATGCTAAATAGCAATACGGTGCAGTGTCCGGCCCCAACAAGGGAATCCTGGTTAGCTGTCACCTGAGAATGGTTCGTGTGACCTACTGAGGGGCTCATGAGATGAGGGGTGTGTCTTATATGCTGTGTAGGGTGAGTCGTGCTGATAGTTAGTCGGAGCGTCCGGATTTGTTGCTGTCGCGCTGTGGGGTGCTAGGAACTTTGTATATTTGGGGTGGGCGTTTTGAGAGCGCCGCGCTGCTAGTTTATCCACGTTTTGGACTTGGGGCTATTGTTCTGTAGGGTGTTAGGCACTAGGTTGAGGGTGTTTTATAATGCGGTTATTGTCCTAACAATACAGGGAAAAATAATGCTGTCCTGTCTCGTATAGGTTCAGTGTCAATGGGTATGTGTAGCAGCTCCTTGGAGGTGAGTTGTTGTAGTTACTCGCTATTCAGACAGCTGGCGCTACCATTCGATCTCAATACTTTCTCGTGAGGTTCACGCACATATTGACGTATATCAAAGTACAAATATACAGAAACGACACTTCTAATATACATTGGACATATATGCAATGTATATGAGATATGTTGGATTACTTTTCCTTGAGATAGAAACTAAGCTGGAATAAGATTAAGCTGAGATTAAGGTGGCACACCTTAGCTAGGGGTTTAAAGAAAGCCTTAGCCATGTAGGCTATGCTCTGTAACACACGTGTAATATATAACACATGTGTTGGACAACATAAACCAACCCCAGTAGGGTAGGTTGGTCTCTTTTAAGAGACCACCCAATAAAAAAAGAACACTTACCTGTCACTACCCCTTGCTGGTGCCTCATCCTAAACGTCCACTTGCTTAGAAAATTCCAACTCGTCCTGTGAGACATCATAACAATAATAGTAATAGCTCTCATTATTTATGCAGCAGTCAAGATAGTCTGCTACGTGAAGAAGGGGGTAACCAAAAACACTTTAAGTACAGCAAGATCACCAACAAACTAACCCCTTCCATCACACTCAAGATCTACAGTAGTATGAACCACCACACCATACCGAATTTTGAATATATACTGATATTATGTACCAGCTCAACTAAGGCACAGCGCCTGTACATAATAAGTCTAGTACTATCAAATACCCACTAGACTACCAAGCTCCACATAAGAAACTTGGAAGGTGTACACTTCATACATATCTGCTTGCGATTCCTGTATGTATTATTTACAAAGACAATGAGCCATGCCCGGGGAGCCATGATACTGCAGTAGACCTTCCATAAGTACCATAATTGATACTATAACTAATTAACCCTTTAAGGTCCACATAGGATTTAGTGACCTGTATTTATACATCATGCCGAGTCTACAAGTTTCCATAGGGTCAGTATGATGCATTAATGCATCCCTGGCGAGTAGACTTACCCAGACTCACACCTTCAGTATACTCACACTGTTCCGCACCCAACACTGCCTTAGGGACACTCACCCGGCCTATGGGGCACTAACTCAGATAACCTGACGTCTTTTGACACCGGCGCCTTCTCAGTCCGTGACAGCACCTACATGCCCGAGGAAGTCTGTTTCACTGTTTCTTCCCACGCTTTCCCCAGGACTCAAACGGGACTCAAACGTGGACGTCCCACTGTGTCTATTATATACCACTGGCTCGTCACCACAGCTATCACTCTAGCTTTACAAGACTTTGATTTGCAATATAATATTATGATGCAGTCCTGCAGAGTGGACTCGCCAGGGTTACAGTCATGCATCATGCCGACCAAGGGTATACCCTATAAGAATTGTGTGACCCTTAAACTGTATAAGTATAAAGTATGTCATAGTCCCCTTGCATGCCATGTAAATGGAGGTGGATGGCTAAATTTGACACAGCGACATGGCCATTTCTTAAAATCGACATGTAACATGAGGCCTAGTGACATGTGACATGAGGTTCGAAATTATAGTGACAGGGGATATGAGCAATTCTTAAAATCGGCATGCGACATGGGGATTATAAAGCGACATGGACATGCGACATGGCCATTTCTTAAAATCGACATGCGACATGGGGGACCCCCCATCTACACCCCCATGTCAACAAGACCCCAAACACAATGTGGGTGTCTCCATCGTCTCTTGCCGAACATCTGGGTGATGTTTCTCCACAAAGTATGGATGTCTGTATAATACGGATTTGACTGAAACTGTTTCTGCTTGTCAGTTTCCGTATGATGCGGATCTGTCTGACCCCCCTCCCCCATCTAAAGGTGTCCAAATTTGTTGGATCCCTCTCCCAAAAGTGCACCATCCCCCTCCCCTACCCTGTTGTTGACCACGCCACACTCTAATGTCAAAAATGATTACCCTCCATCCATTAGGCCTACCGGTACCTCAGATCATGAAACTATGAAAATATAAACAAGGGAATGCCGACTCTCAAGCCCCAGCGCTATGTATGAAATCCAGTGGTGCCCCCACCAGCAGGGATAAAACTATTCATTGGCGTATCCAGGGCGGTGGCCCGATGGGACTTCCCCCCCCCCCAAAAAAAAGGGGAAGAAGAGAAGAGAAATTAGGGGGAAAAGAGAGAAAGGGGCAATACCATATAGACACAAACCATTAGCATTTTCTTGGAGGGGAGGGGGGCATGCCCCCAAACCCCCCTAGTATGGCTTCTGTGATTTACTTGCTCTGCGCTTCACTTGTGCTGTGCACGGGAACAAGCAGTCACTCCATGGTTGGCCAGGTTTGGGCCCCCCCTCGAGAAAATCTTGGATCCGCCAATGACTATGGCTCCACTGAGCCCATGACTGTATCAGCCTTGATTAAAAAAAGAATTCTTATGGTTTAAGAAGTCGCACAGACTTAACTAATTACTTGTTGGAAAGGTATTTTTTCAAGCTATATAATTTTCAGCTACATGTAAAATCTTAAACACTATTTTATCATGAGTTGTACTTGCAGTTACATATCGATTTGGGCGCTCAGTTAGGCCAGACCCTGTTATAAAATGTTGTATAATGTTTTTTGTTTACTGGGTTGCCTCACATACCGTCTTCAACTGGCCTGCCTCGGCTCCCATGGTACATGCTGAGGGGTGGTGGGGAGGGTTGGGTGGGGGGGGGGCTATAGGCCTATAAGAGCTTATAAGGGGGGGTCAAGTTTCCTCCACTTCTTCGGCACAAACTCCTGCGTTATGCAGTTTTGGCTATTTCTGGCCCTTTTCAGCCTTATACCCCTACAAAATAACATTCTTTGCATCATTTATTTCAGATTTTTGGTATATGTGAGAAAACATCCTATACTTTTAGGAATTTTCTTTTCTTTTGTGCATTGGTCCAACATTTTTCATTTTATGGCCATTCAAAGCCCTAAAAAGCCCTAAAAACTTTTAAAAGGTTAAAAATGACATGTTTTACATGTCTCCTATGTCTACTGAGTAAAAAACAGCCCATCCCAAATAGCATTTTCTGTTAGGCCTATGGTATAGTCAATCGATTTATGAGGTTTTCACTTTATATGTACAGTATTTCTTTCTCCACAGCCATTTAAGTAAGTATTGTAGGTGTAATAAACGATACTTTGCTCCACTATGATATTGTTATAGTATCAAGTAAAAGAACAAAGTCAACACAGTTCGGATCAAGTGTTACAGGTTGCGAATCAATAGGTTTATTCAACAACCTAGACAGGCAAAGCTCTACTCGTGCGAACTCCCTATAGAGTTCGGAACGGGTCAGTAGGCCAATCAGCCGCAGTGATCACAGGGTCTCTTCACCAGCATGGCTCAGAGTAACCGACGAGTCCCATCGGATGCTGGGTATATATAGGCGGCCACGTATAAAACCCCGTATAACCCTAGCCCTTACCCTACCCCCTACCAGATAATAACCGGGAGGTAAATAATTAAGGTTACAGTCCGAAAACACTTCGGACTGGCATTATCTTATAAATACCACCTTATAGTGGGGTACCTTAGCCATATTATCATTCATTTTGTGTTAGAAGCAACAAATTTGGTCTAGACATTCTTTATAACATACTTTTTCATTTCAGCAAGGGAGCCACGTAAATTTTTTAATTTTTTAGGTCAGTTTTGGCTAGCGTAATTAGGTCAAATATAGAACATAGAGATATACAATTAATATTACACATGCACTATCCTTTGTCATATTGCATTGGTTTCATGATCTAACTCTGTCCCCAGACATGCTATAACAGTCCCTATTTTTAGATTGAGAAGATTTGACCTACTTTAGCCTAATTAGCATAATTTGCATATACATGCATATACATGCACCAAACATAGTTCATGCATTCATCTCTATGATAAAATCGTAAAATCTAATCGAGACATACTTTGTAATGTACTTTTTCATTTCAGCATGGGAGCCACATAGTTTTTTAATTATTAAGGTCAGTTTTGGCTAGCGTAATTAGGTCAAATATTAGATATGGAAATATACATTGAATAATACACATGCATTATCCTTTGTCATATTGAATTGGTTCCTTTATCTAACTCTGTCCCAACAGCCGCTATAACAATCCTCATTTTTAGATTGGGAAGATTTGACCTACTTTAGCCTAATTTGCATATATATGCACCAAAGGATGGCCATGCACAATTATATCTCTAGGATAAAATCATGAAATTTGATCCAGACATACTTTGTAATGTAATTTTTAAGTGCAGTATGCAAGCCATATCAACTCTTTTTTTAGGTCAGTTTTGGGTAGTGTAAATAGGTCAAATATTACATATATTATGGAGATATACATTGAATATCACACAAGTATTATCCTTTATCATATGGAACTGGTTATTATCCTTTGTCATATTAAACTGGTTCTTTGATCTTGCTATGTCCCCACAGGTGCTGTAGCAATCCCCATTTTTAGATTTGGAGAATATCACCTATTTCAACCTAATTAGCATAATTTGCATATATATACAGTAAAATCTCGTTATAAGGAGCACCTTTTGGCAAAGCGAATTTGCTCCTTATAACCAACCTTCCTTATAACCGATTTCGCCTACTTTTCAAATGTGAGACATGTCCCTACACAAGGGAGATGCCCCTACACTAGGAAGATGTCCCTACACTAGAGAGATGTCCTTATAATAGGCCTGTGGGAGGTCCAGGGCTTCTGTAACCGACCTCTCCCACCCCCTAGCCGGCTGTGGGAGGTGGTGAGCAACTGTGGGAGGTGGTGGGCTTCTGTACCCGGCCTCTCCAACCCCCTAGCTGGCTGTTGTAGCCAAGTTTTGCTGTAATTATATAGGAAAAATACCCTTTTTGTCGCCAAAAAGTGCTCCTTATAAACAATTTTTCATGATAATTGCTCCTTCTAACAGGTGTTTTTTTTACTATAGAAAAGTATGGAGAAGATAATGGCAGAGCAAATGTGCTCCTTATAACAGTCTGCTCCTTATATCCGTCCTCCTTATAACGAGATTATACTGTATGTGTACAAAATATAGCTCATTCATATATTGCTGATATCAATTCATAAACTTTGATTCAGTCATACTATTTTTTTTTTTCATTTCAGCATGGGAGCCACATAAATTCCTTTTATCACTAGGTCAAATTGAGAATTCTGCATAGACCTTTCTCTAACTAACTCTCCTGCTTTAGTGCTCAGCACAGTGACAAATCATCTGGTGTTCTAGACAAATATTCAAATGTTGTTGTCCCTTCTGGAAAGACTAACCAAATGTCCCATGCAGCTTTCGAGCAGGAAGTGCAGAGAATGAATCAGAACTAGTCACAGCATGCATGAATAAAATTCAGTCCACAACAACAATATCAATAGTTTGATGCAAGTTCTAACACGCACGGCAGTGACTCTCCCATAGGCGTAGTGGACCAAGCACCGTGACTTGGTCAGGGGACCAAGTCACGGCAGTCACATTTGGTGACGCACATCTTGGTGATGGTACCATCTCCATGGTTACAGCCAATGAGCGGCCGTCACTGACGGACAGGACCGCTGCCTAGTTACAGTACACGTTTCGCAAGTTGTGGGCGATGTTTACGGTGTATTTACAGTATATTTACAGTTTAGAAGGTATTTTGTTTGTTGTCAGAACCGCATTTAACCACGTCGCACCTTCGAGGAGCCTGATGACCAAGTCACTCTGTCTCGGGAAGGTGCCCCATAGCACCTTCGGTGCGACTGGGCACCTTCCCTCGACATCGTGACTTGGTCACAGGCCCCTCTAGCTGCGCCGTGGTTAAACGCGTAGACCTTTACATGGCCATCTTAACTTACATCCCATGCAAGGGTCAACACATCTGGTCCCTTTGTTGCATACGACTGTTTCTTATGTTCAATTCTATATTGGCTGATCTTCTCCGACAAAAAGATAAACAATTACACCTTTTTGTCTGAATTGCACAAGAATCCTTGCCAGTCCTTCGGTGTTGTTGTTGTTGAAGCTACCATTATTCTGTTACCTTCTCCACAAGGTATCCATTTGTTAAACTGTCTTCTTGATACTCATCCCATACAATATACATCCTTTGGACATCCTTGAACTCCATCTTGATGTAGGGAATGAATTCTTTGTCTGCATAGTCTGCAAATGTTTTTGTCTTGGGCCTAATCAAGGCATGGAAGAACGTCTGATTAAGTGCCTTTACATAACTTTCCTTGTCTGGTCAGTGAAGGAGCTTTTCATAAGCAAAGAGTTGCTCTAGGTTCCCATCTCTTAATTGACAGGCAATGTACAATCAAGAAAAGAGTGAGCAGTTGCTTTTCTGTGAGTCAGATTTTATGTGTGGTCTTGATCTGGTCTTCTTTGTAGGAGCGACATATTGTTCCTCGATATAATATTTGTGATTGCCTTTTCATTAGAGGGTAGACCTGGTATTGTTTGGTAGCTGTAAAGATACTACTCACTACTTCGCTATCCATGACATATTTGGTACCAATTGTCAATAGTGCATTGCTTTGTTCCAGAAAGGGATCTTGACAAGATCCTTGATATCCTTTGCAAATGTTTCCTATACTCAAGGAGCTTCTATGTGATCCATTAATGAAGGTTTCTTGTTTTCAATGAAAATTTCTATTTCCGTCATTTTTGTAATTCTGCAGCACTCTCTGTTAAGCCTTTAGCACCTCTCATTTGATCTCTTTGTTCGATTGTTCATGGGACTGGTCAATGCACTGGATGAAAATCTGTGGGTAGACCTCTTGATGAGTGTACTTCAATTTAAGCATATCCTGTATGTGAACTGGTGCCAAACGTGTATAATGCTCATGGTCTTATGCAAATATCCATGGCATCAGATGTTATGGTGCAGATTGTTAAAGCATATCAGCTGCGGGCCCTATTTATAGGTGACAATTAAAGTTGCAGGAAAGCAGGAAAGTGCTTAAAGTGGGATAAAGCTGCTGGGAGCTGCAGGCAAGGTGTGGGTCCTACTTTAAGCGCATATCCTGCAATAAAAAGCATGTATTAAAGGAGTAGAAACGTGACGGCTTATGCAGTGTCTGGAGCTACAGTTAGGTTCCATAGCTAATGTAATATGACTCAGAATGACAACTGGATTCAAGTAAACACATATATGTGGCATGTACTGGGAAAAGGGACCCTAGCGCACCCTGCACTTAGGACCTTTTTTCACAGATTGTGTCACATATTTTCTTCGTTTGACCTGATTAGATCTGTAAATTTGACCCCAAAAAACTAAATGTATATAAATCTAAACCTGAAATGGATAGGTTCATTTCAAAATATGTCTGGGCCATATTTCATGCATTTATCACAGCAATATATGTGTGACCTATATTTGGCACATGTATATGACAATTACACTAATTAGGTTGAAATAGGTCAAATCCTTCAAAAAGAAGTACCTACTTACACTACTCAAAACTGACATAAAATATAAAAAAAACTGATATGGCTCACATGCTAAAATGAAAAAGTACATTACAAAGTATGCCTGGATCAGATTTTATAATTTTATCATAGAGATATATGTATGACCTATTTTCGGTGCATATATATGCAAATGATGCTAATTAGGCTAAAGTAGGTCAAATATTTCAAAGCTAAAAATAAGGATTGTTACAGCACCTATGGAGACAGAGTTAGATCATGGAACCAATGCAATATAACAAAGGATTATGTGTGTGTAATTTAATTGTGCATTTTCATTTTTTTGTATTTGACCTAATTATGCTAGCCAAAACTGACCTAGATAATCAAAAATTTCTGTGGCTCTCTTGCTGAAATGAAAAAGTACATTACAAAGTATGTCTTGATCAGATGACATGATTTTATCATAGAGATATATGTATGACCTATATTTGGTGCATATATATGCAAATTATGCTAATCAGGCTAAAGTAGGTCAAATATTTCAAAGCTAAAAATGAGGATTGTTACAGCACCTATGGGGCCAGAGTTGAATCATGAAACTAATGCAATATAACAAAGGATGATGATTGTGTAATATCAATTGTGTATTTCCAAGGTTTATATTTGACCTATTTACGCTAGCCAAAACTGACCTAAAAAATAAAAAATTTAAGTGGCTCCCTTGCTGAGATGAAAAAGTACCCTCTAAAGTATGTCTGGACCAAATTTGTTGCTTCTATCACAAAGTGAATGATCAGACCTCTTTTGGGGGCTAAGGAACCCAACTATTAGGGGCTCTATTAAAGCTATACCTTTAAACAATATGACATACTCTGATGAACACAATAAGTTATTATTTACACACATTTATATATATAGCGACTGTAATAAAAATTACACTCTACTCCCTTGGATAAATTGAGTTAACCTATATATATAGTATACGAACACTTGAAAAGTATGGTATTACAAAAAAATTTTGTCCCTATTGAGCTATTTACACTCGTAATGAATATTACTATAAGTGATAAACACTATCACTTTTCTTATTAATTAAGAATGAATAATACTATAATATTAACAAAAAGGACGTCATACACGTTCCTTGTCGAAGATCCGGATCCTCCTGGAAGGTGTTGTAGCATTCTGCCCGGCTTTCAGAACCTACTTCATTCAGCTCCTACTCACTGGAACAAGAAAGTTCATCGCTCATACTCGGGAGCGTAATAGTAAAAAAAATTCAGTCGTGCCTCCAGGCGATCTTCAGACTGTTTATAAGGAGCACTCGGTCCTGATATGAAATGTCAATCATATACATAAAAAAACGGATGTATCGGATCCTAGTTGTTAAAGTGCTCCCATCCCGAGTTCTGCTTTCCTTCTCCGGATCTCCTCCCACGCCTCCGTCAATGTTCCCGGACAGACTGGATCCTTACGTAGCCAGCCTGCCTCGTCCTGCTGTCCGGATACTCATACACCCTACTATAGGGTGTTCTGTTGTTGGGGCAGTATTATTCCAATACTCCCCCTTCTAATTCGGATCCGCTATAGGCTAATCCTATGCCGATTCCGAGTCACCAGTTGCGCCGGGTTTAGATACCGGCGCCTCCTCCTCATCTGAGTCCGACTCGGCCTCCGCCAGAGTCAAGTCTTGAAGCCAGGACTCGATCATAGCCCTGGTGCCATCCCATTCGTGCATCTCGTGCGCGAAGCAATCTCTAAACCGGGCGCGTTCAGCGTCCAGTTTCTCCTCGGCGTTCTTAGTCGCCTTCTTTTGCTTCTTCCTTTCGGCTTTAGCAATCGCCTGTTCAGTCCGAGCCCTTTCCCTCTCTTCCTGAACGGTATCTACTGCCGCTGCCTTCTGGAGAGCGACTTCTCTCTGATGGAGATGATGCACGGTGTTAAGTGACATCATCGCCACCTCCTGACTGAGGTTGGTTAGTAGCCGGTGAAAATTATCCTGCCACTTATCTAAAGCCTGTTGTCCGGCTTCGTACGAAGCGAAGTCGACGCCAGGGAAGGATGGAGGAGCTCGGAGTTGCAATACTAGAGCATCCTCATCTGGAGTCTCCGGAGGGAGACTCTGTGTCTGTGCAGGTTTCGGTTTTGGTTTAACCGAAGCCTTTGTCTTCCCGGTCTGGTTGAGGGTTTGAGCTTCCTCTCCCGGAACCAGGTTACAAGTTGGGAAGTCTTCGTCAAAGCCTTCCCCCGTTCCGGTATTCAGATCCTCTGGAGCAGCCTGAGTTGGTCCGCTCTGGGGGCCCGACTTCCAGTCAGTCCGGGTAGAGGTGAAGGCGGGCCCTCTGTAGCCAGGATCCACCTTCTCCATAACGGATGATCTCTCATCCGTTTTTGCTCTCTTGGCGTCGGTAGGCTCCGAAGACTGGTTCTGTCTCTTCGGAGCTTTCCGGGCCTTCTTCGTGCTTGTCCGCGTTCAATAGTCGTCGAACTCATCATAGAGCTCGCCGTCCGGAATGTGGAGGAAGTTGCCATCCGGGTTTCCCATTCTCATTGGTACCAAAGTCCACCTCGAGATTCTCATTTTTTGCCTACCTCCCCGAACCGGGAGTAGACTTCCACATGGGCGAGCTGTATAAGCTCCGCCGCCGTTTCCAAGGACAAGTTATGCTTCTTGGCCATGTGTCTGATGATGTCCGCTCTAGTGTAGAACATTCCACCTTCGGGGCAACCCTTGCTCCCCCTCGAGCCCACACTCAGGCAGTCATATCGCATGAAATGACGCACATGGAATCTTGTGATATGCCGGGCGGACCTCACCTTAGTAGGCCAGGTTCGGGGTGTCTCCAGGGTCTCGTCAATGTTTTGACAAGTCTCAAAGGGGCAGTGGCGATCCGGAGTCCATCTCGACATTGCCCAGGACAGTTTGGTTTTCTGGAGATAGGAATGGTACTTCGTGCTACCAGTCCGGACCTTCTCCAGCAACTCAAAATGGTACAACTGTACCGACTTGTCGAGAGGATCCATCTTGATCCACTCCTCATCGTCCGAGAGGCTGTCTTGACCAACCGGATCAGGGTGTTGCGAAGAAAGAGAGTCCTTCACGCAATCCCCCAAGCACATAGGTTTGAAGTACCTAAACTTGCTCGCGGCGTTGGCTCGGAGCGTAGTCTTCACCAACTCCTCGAGTTGTCTTGAGGGATTGTATCGTCCTCCAACCCCTTCAACACGGCTGCCACCTCCTCGGGGAATTGCCCCGCCTACAGAGACGTCAGCTCGATGGTCTCCCTCAGGAACTGATCCCGATGGTTGGCATTCTCTAGTCGGTTGGTGTCAGCACTCCTAACCGCTGCTGTTGTCTGTTGGATGATTTTATCTTCCAGGGTGGCATCCAGAATAGCCTCCTTCGTCTTCTGGTGGACTCCCCGAGCTAGCTTCATAGCTGGCGTCAGGAGTCGTCTCTTCTCCAGTCGGCTATGGACGGAACTCGGAATATGTCTGCATATCCGAATCCAAGGCCTCGATAGCCTCGGGACGACCCTCCGAGAGGGCGACTAGACGGGCCTTACGGGCCATCTCGCCGACGTTCTCCATGGCCGCTGTTAAACGGTCCAGGAACCATACAGGGAACCTAGCAGACAAACTGTCCAGACCCCTGAATGTCTTCAGTTGGGCTAAGTTAAACGCCTTAACCTCCTCATGGCTCAACTGATCGATGATGCCCCCTCTTAGGATGGCTGGGACATTGGTGTCATCCTTATCCCAGTCATCATGCTCATGCGGGGCTAGGACGTGTACTCCTGACCCCGACGGACCACCACCCACAGCCTGGTCCAGCTTGCCAGCCTCGTCCGAAGTATCCATTTCTGGTGTCTCCGGACTAGGCTCAGTGGTCTGGGGAGGTGGTTCCACTGGGGTGGGTACCTCTTTCCGGGGCTCCGGAGTAGCCGGGGCCTTGAAGGTCGGTCCTATGTGGGACAGAACTTCCTTTAAAGTATGGACGGCTTCCGCGCCCCTCGATACATCCATGGCCTCGTCTATCCGAGGCTCCTGAGGGGTAACCGTCGTCTTCGGACGAGCTCCCCCGTGTCCGGACCCACCAGCTAGCGCTGCAGCTGAAGCCGCCACGGCCGCGCTGTTGTCCAACCCCTGAGCGAAAGACAACAAGTCGATCGTCGGAGCTGGAGTGGCTGAGGCCCCAGTCTTCTTAGGGATCAGGATAGTAGATTTCTTGGAGACCGGAGCCTTGGCAGCACTACTGCTGGTAGACGTCGGGCCCTTCTTAGGTTGATCCTTAGCTGCCATGCTAGCGGTTGGCTTCGGATCCACCGTTGTCACATTTTTAACAGTAGTGGGCTTCTTCTTCGGATCCTTAGGTGCCATAGCAGTGGCAGCCTTAGGATCCTTCTTCTTGGCACTCAGAGTACCACTCTTTTTGGGGTCGGGCTTCTTAGGCTTGACCTCAGTCGGAGGCTTCTTCCCAACATTCGCGTGTTTGGTAGCCTTCGTGCTGACTCTTGAATCGGACGACTTCGACCGATCCTGGGTGGCACTCTTTCCACCACGTGTCCTCGGACGTGCAGTGTCAGACTCCCCACCACTATCCATAGACAGCTTCCTACTCACTGCCTTGGCGAGGGTGGGGGAGATGCTCAAACTCCACAACCGCGAGGGTCGGACAGTGCTCTCGGAAGGTTCAGGCTCCACTCCGGAGTGGACGATACCTTCAAGCAGTTGGGAATCCTCACTGCCCACGGGCGATGGAGACTTCCTGATCGGGGAGACGGCCGGATCCACAGTCATGTCCGCCAGACTCGCACTGAGCTCATCACCACTGGGGCTCTGGGCATCTAGTAGACTCTTAACGGCCGAAGCCGTCTCAGAGTCTCCGGAAAGTTTGGAGTGACGGAGCTGCTGCTCTGCCATCCTCACTTCTGATGGGGGTGTCTTTCTACGAAGAGTTTGGCGGGAAACGGAAAGTTCCCCGCCGCCCTCTTTTGTCTCAGAGACCGCAAGAAAGAGTACTCACTGCTTACAACTCTTTCACTGACTTTTTCCTCTTCTAACCGCCCTAAATCCCGAATTCGCCGCCGCCAACGCTACCTTTTGGAAGCCCAAATCAATATGGCGGTTCCCTCGCTTTTGCTTTTAAAACAAAGCGCATGCGCGGCGTCTCGCGTGATTGGACGCGATCCCATTATCCGGTGTGACCCAATTACCGGTTAATCAGGTCACGACCTCTCCCGCCCGCATCTCGGGCTGCAGGGATCCTCATGCCACTTGGACGGCTCCCCAAAAGTCGAAATATACTTCGAATAAAGAGCTCATCGGGAGTATTAGTGAATATATATGGGAAATCGAAGATTATCCCACCGGATTATCCGTCCACCACCCTCGGAGAACACCCTTATATTCTTTTCTATTGACTCTGAGCGCCCCTGTTGGTAGCACACACGTAACATATAGAAACAACACAGGACACCACATTCGTTGTGTAAACAAGCTAGGTTACAGCCCCTCTAGCCACCAGCCTAGGGCTCCGCCGAACCAAAGGACACTCGTTCTTAACTAAAATTCTAGCCTTGATTTTAGTTTTCCGTGCCCTTCTTCCTTCGCCTGCCGAGACTTTCTTTTTCACGGTCTTCCGGAGCTTCCTTCGTACCACCCTCTTAGGGGGGTCCGCCGACACCCCTTCCAAAGGTACAAATTTAGCCTCCGAACTCTCGTCCTTCACCTCCGTTTCCGGGGTGAGCTCCCTCCCAGCCCAAGCATGCAACCGAGCCACATGGCTCGTCCGGATGCGTCCCGCTGCAGACTGGATCAATACAGTCGTTTGACTGATACATTTAACCACTGTATGTGGTCCATCCCAGTTATTTGCCAGTTTGACATTACAGAGCGGTTCATGCAGTCGGATCACCCTATCCCCTACTACAAACCGCCGTAATTTCAATCCGGTGTCATAACCCACCTTCTGCCGATTCGCAGCTTTGAGCAAATGAGCCCTAACTGTTTCCTAGGCGAATTTGAACCTCTCTTGGAGAGATTCCACGAATAGCACCGTACAAGGTTCTTCCGGACTAATCCCTACCACCCCGAATACCAAGTCCGCGGGCATGATCAAGTCCTCTCGAAACACCAATAGGTTTGGAGTGCAATTTGTCGAAGTGTGGACCGTATTGTTATATGCATGTACCACAAATTCCGACTGGTCATCCCAATCATCCATATGGGAGTTCACTAATGGCTTCAAGACCTGGATCAAGGTCCGATTAAACCGCTCCACCTGTCCGTCGGACTGGGGCCTCTACGGATTGGTCTGAGTTTTGCATATAGCCAACTGATGGCACATAGCAGCCCATAACTTTGACTCAAATTCCCTCCCTTGATCGCTATGTAACATCAAGGGAGCTCCCAAATGGAGGATCCACCCCTTCACCAGTGCTTCCGCACAAGTAGCAGCAGTATGATCCTCAAGTGGGTACACTCGGGTGTATTTTGTATAGTAGTCTGAGACTACCATCATACACGTATTTCCTTTTGGAGTGGGTTTTACCCCACTATTGATGTCTACAGCTATCCGAGCAAACCTTACTCCGAACAGCTCCCGTTGTAATGGCAATTTTCCCAGTCCAGGACCAGGTTTGCCTAAACAACAGGCCGGACATGTCTCGATCCACCTCAAAAGGTCACCGGACATTCCCGGCCAGTAATACCTTCTACTCAGCCGTTCCAAAGAGCGTTTCTTTCCGAAGTGCCCACTAGTGGAATGGCCGTGGCAATAGTACAGGATGTCTTTCCTCATAGCAGCCGTGATCACCATTTGTAACACCCTCCGCTTCCCTGGACAAGACTTCCACCTGCACAACAACAAATCCCGAACCTCCAGTTCATTGAGCTGAGCCAGGAAACGTCGCATTTCACGGTTCTCCAGTGATATTTCGGGTCTCACTGGACAGACCCCGGTAGGGACCAGCTCCCTCAGTCGTGCTATGATAGGATCAGCAATCTGGTACGTCCTTATAGTGTCGGTGGACCAATCCAACAGGTTCTGTAACAACCCGTCATAAGGCAAACGCACACTCGCTCCCACGGCATTGTGAGCACCACAATCCCCACACTCCGGACGCACACAACGGCGTACTGGACGTCGACTTAGGCAGTCAGCATTGATATGCTTTGTGCCCGCTCGGTGCTGGATATGAGAGTTCTCCAGCCCGAACTCACTGAGGTGATTCAACCACCGACCAATCATCCCCTCCGCATCCTTAAAATTAAGGAGCCACCTCAAGGCTGAATGATCAGTCCGGAGTGTGAAGTTCCCTCCATACAAGAAGTGCCGAAACTTCTTCGTTTACACCACTACTGCTAGCAACTCCCGCTTGGTAGTACAATAATTTCTCTGTGCCTTGTTCATACTGTTACTAGCGAACCCCAGCGGGACCTCTACTCCGTCCTGGATCAGGGACAATGCGGCCCCGATGCTCTCATTGCTCGCATCAGTATCAAGGATGAAATGCCCCTTCTCCGTAGGGTATTTCAGCACTGGGGTGGTTCGGAACAACGCCTTAATCTCTTTGAAGGCGTCATTCTGCTCCATACCCCATGGGAAGGGTTCTTTCTTCCTTCCCGGAGTCCAATGGCTCAACTTTTGCAAGGGTTGAGACACTCTAGAGAATCCGGGGATGATGTCCCTATAATAGGAACAGAACCCCAAAAAGGATCTCACATCCTTTGGTCCTTTTGGAACTTCCCAAGTTTCCACAGTCTCCAGTTTAGCCGGATCAGCCTGCACACCCTCGGTGGAGATGATCCGGCCCAAATAGACCATGGACTTCTGAAAAAGTTCACATTTCTTTGGCTTTAAAGTCAAACCATTGGACTGAATTCACTCCAATACCTTTGCGAGGTTCAATGCACACTCTTCAACACTCTTCAATACCTCTTCATCGTCCAGGTACACCACACACTTCCACCACAACAGATCACTCAACAGAGTTTCCATCATTGCCTCAAAAGTAGCAGGGGTGTTGCATAACCCGAAAGGCATCAGCTCAAACTGATACAGTCCAATGTGACTTGTGAAAGCCGTCTTCTCCTTATCCTCCTCCTTCATACCGATTTGCCAATATCCGGACTGCACATTGAGGGTACAGAACCATTGGTTCCCACCCAACGAGTCCAGAGTCTCGTCAATTCGGGGTAGAGGATACGCATTCTTTTTGGTTACTCCATTCGGTCGTCTATAATCGATACAGAATCGGATAGACCCATCCTTTTTAGTAACCATCTGAACCGGACTGGACCAGGGGCTAGTGCTAGGCACAATCACCTTTTGTTCCAGCATGGTTTTCACTTGTTCTTCAACAACTCTTTTCTTACCCAACGGCAAGCGTCGGTAAGGCATTTTGAACGGCTGTGCATCTCCAGTATTGATAGAATGCAGTACTTTGTCAGTTCGGCCCAAAGGCTCCCCCTCCACTTGCCATGCATCCTGATACTTCTCTACCAGCCTTCTCAAGGAATCGAGATCCCTCCGATCCATCAGATCCGTTTCGGAGATCATTTTCTCGAGTCCATCACTCAAGATGGTCGGAGAAGGGTCACCCTTCATGCTCACATGACCAGCAGGCATCACTACCTCACTGGTGAACACCTTCCCCAGCACCGTATCTTTTTTCAGATACCTAGCTTCTAACCCGGGGTTAGAAACCGGCACCACGGTCCAAGCACCGTCACCCACCAGGGTGTCCATGCCTATCAGACCAATGCTTCCCAACATAGCCACATCCGGCTCCGCAACTGCCTCTTCCTCTCTCCTAAGCCCCTGGCTTCAGACCAGCACGTCACACGTCTGTCCGGGAGGAATCTTTACAGTTTGGACCACCGTTGCCACTGTTGATACTTGTCGGAGCAGACATTGCTCCACCGCCCGGTACAGGTGCTCTATCTGGAGTACCCCTGTACCAGGGTTCAGGACCGTGTCATACAATGCCAGTCCAGCCCTAGTATACCGTTGTCAGCAATTTCCGCGATGGTGGGAGAAGCCACATACTCCTTCCCTCCGATCGGGAGCGGTATGAACGCGCGCCCATACGTCTGCATACTCGACCCATCGGCCGAACAGGCGTTTACCTTCGTTTTGAAGTTATCACGACTGTCCGGCATAAGAGCATAGAAGTTTGAGGAGATAAAGGAGTGGCTTGCTCCCGTATCTACTAAAAACTCGCCCGCCCTACCGGCCACAGTAACAGACACATACCACCGCCTCCCCCCCAGCGGAGACAGGTTTACAGCGAAGCGTTTAAAGTCCTTCGGAGCAGCCAAATCAAGACCATGTTTCTTCAAATGGTCGAAACATGGGTGATCTGGGGAAAGCTGGGTACTCCCTACCCACACGGTGTCTGTGACAGCCGCAACTTCCTCGTTCCTATCCGTAATGGGCCTCCCTGCCTCATTGCCGGGCAACTGTTGGACTGGAATGTTAACCAGGCCGGCATCCGAACTCCTCAAGTTCGAAGCCACCCCTGGTTCCCTTCCTGCCTTTGGAACTCCACTAGGCTCTACCTCTCTGGTATGTTGGCGTACTTCATCACCAGGGGCCGGGAATTTTCGGGCTCGGAGCCGTACACTCCGCAACAAAGTGACCGATCTCCAAGCACCTATAGCTCTTGGCAGTCCTCCGGTTGATCTTCCTTCTGTTGGGCTGGGTAGCCCCCTGAATGGAAGTTGTCATTTTTTCAAACAGCGCTGTGAAGAATGCTGCGTCCATCACCGGAGCCTTCTGAACCGATGAGTCTTTCTTCGGAGGAGGGTTTCCACCCCCTTCCGGCTTCTTATTCTTCCACGGTGGTTTAGAGGAATTCCCATTCCTCTTGAACTGAGCCGCAGAAGCCGTTGCCTCCTCTTCACTGCCCTCACCATCAGACTGTTCCGGAGAACATTCTATGATGGCAGAGGCCTGGGTTGGCATCCGGTCCCCCAGCAGTGACTTTTTGAGGGCGTGTATCTCGATGGCCTTAAAAAGGTCATCCAATGACGTGTCCGCCCTCCACGTATCATACACCGTTTGTTGCACGTCCGGGTCTCTCAATCGGGCGACGAACTGAGAGAACAATTCCTTAGAGAATAAGGCATCATGGATCCCTGAAGCAGGATGTACCTTCTTCAGGAGTCTCATCAATGCAAGTCCAAAAACCCTCGGGGCTTTGTTCTTGCCTTGCACCCGCTTTTTAAAAGCGACCATCGGATCGATCCGAGCGGAGCCTCCGAACAAAATAGTCCCGATCTCCACCAGCTGTTTGAAAGTGCCGCGTGGTCCGCATTCATCTTTCCACTGCTCAACCGCCATCAGGCCCCTAACCAGTCCTCCCAAGAGTTTTTCTGCCAGTACGGACTAGGTTAACTAGCAATCCGTCTGGCGGCATTGGACGATCCCCTAATTTTAGAGGTGATCGATAGGCATTTGGAAGTGGCAGTCGAGGCGTCCTGTTCTGCGCCTACGTTGTGCAATCCTATCCCAGCTATAGCCGGGTTAGTGTCGTACAACTCTTGTAATTCTGTACTCAGAATCGATCGTCTCGGAACCTTCTTAGGACTCGTGGTCCCAGGAGCCGCCCCCGGAGTAGCCCCCTGGGTAATTAAGCTATTCTGTCTCTCTAGGTGGGCCTGGTAAGTTCCATACGCCACCAAATCTGTAGTGGGGTCAACCCCTTGACTGAACCACCAATTCTTTTCCAGATCGGTCATATACTGGCACTGTTGGGCCATAGCAAGCAATCGCTGATGCTCGGCCTTCTCTTTCGCCAATTGTTTGGCTTGCCTCTCAGCTTCTTCTTCTTGCTGAGTTTGTTCCAGTTTAGCTTTCGCAGCTTCACCGGCTGTCCGGAGCCCCTCTTTTCGGGCTCTCGGGACTGCCGCTTCTTGCTCCGCTAGAGCTTCTGCCATCGCCGCGTTCTCCCGCATGCGTTTCTTTTGCTGTTCCAGAGCAGCTTCCTGTTGGTGGTATACTTCCCGCCTCTCCGCTTCCAGGACTCTCTGTTCCTGAAACAATTTGTTGGTCTGACAATTTTGCCACTGTACCAGACTAGCCGGAGTTAGATAGCTTTTGGCTGCCTCCTCCTGCTCGGATGCCTTTTTCAAGCGTTCCGAATCAAGTTGTCGCTCGTCCTGGTGCAACTGTGTCTGAGGGGTCAGTACCCTTTCCGACAACGGCCTTCCTCTTCCCGCTGGATTTACACCCGGAGTAGCAGAAAAGACCTGTTTCGGTATGGGACGGATGCCCATAATACCCACCCTCGGTGAGTATTCGCTTGCCATTCCCCTACCTCTTGCTCGGCCCATCCTGAGAGGTCGACCCGGCGTCGAGGCAGACAAGACAGGTTCTATGGTTACTCCACACCCAATGGGCAGATTCGGAGTATCCGTAAAGCTCATGTAATGACCAGCCCTAGGACTTTCATTATCAGCGGAAGCATACGAGGTACTGCTGTCCTGCATTCTGTTTCGAGCCTCCAACAAGAATTGCTTTAGAGCATTCTTTTTGGTTCTCAAGATGTCACACTCTGTAGTTAGAGTCTGACGAGCCTCCTTCAGGTCTTCCGTATCCCGAACAAGGTTGGGCCCCCTCCGCTTCCGCCAGCACGGCATTCCTTGCAACACAAATCTGATTCAGCTCCGTGTTTGCAGTGACAAACTCGGACGAACCGCGTCTAGGTCGGCCGTCTTCTGGTTGAACTCCGACCGAACCATACTTAGAGACTGTGCCAGCCTCTCGTTCTCCTCCAACAAGGTCGACAGCCTCGCATCTTTTTCCTTGATTTTGGAAGTTCGGTGTGTGACTGCGCCTTCCAACACAATCAAGCTGCTTTTACATTCATTGGACTGTTTTTGAATGGTTAACAATTCCATTTGGGCTACCTGCAGACGTTCCTGCACCCTGGCTTCCCTCATATCGTTGAAGCGGCGCTCCTCCGAAATGTCAAATCTCCGAGGTGTCGGAGCGGCTGCCCTTGAACCACCGACGTTAAACATCGACAGATTCATCTCTTCTAATGAACGACTCATTACTTCGGGACCTCTGCATCCCATTAGCACGCTTGCTCCGGGTGGAACATCCGCACTCCTTGTGGGGGTATCTGCCTCATCTCCGGCACATAACCCCTCCGATGACAAGGCTAATGCCTCATCGGGAGACCTCGCTGCTCCGGCCAGAGCACGAGGTCTGTGCTATTGCACAGGCTAACCTGCGTTTCACTCAGAACTGGTCACGGCACCAGTGTAATAAACGATACTTTGCTCCTCTATGATATTGTTATAGTATCAAGTAAAAGAACAAAGTCAACACAGTTCGGATCAAGTGTTACAGGTTGCGAATCAATAGGTTTATTCAATAACCTAGACAGGCAAAGCTCTAATCGTGCGAACTCCCTATAGAGTTCGGAACGGGTCAGTAGGCTAATCAGCCGCAGTGATCACAGGGTTCTAATCACCAGCATGGCTCAGAGTAACCGACGAGTCCCATCGGATGCTGGGTATATATAGGCAGCCAGCCTGCGCGCACACACGCAGACCGGAAGCCTATAGCGACCTCTGTCCATACCCCAAGCCCGAAGCAGGTGTCCCCACTTGCCGTCAGACTGAAGGGTTCAGACACAGCATCCAACAGAACCCGCCATATAAAACCTCGTATAACCCTAGCCCCTACATAGGCAACATTTTCAAAAGTCCTTACATTTTGATACCCCTATATAGTAAACTAACAAGATCCAAACAGTATCCCTTGTACCCTAGATTGTGAGGTAACTATTGTGTCTTTTGCCAGAAAAAAGAAATCTTGAAAAAAATCCAACATTCCAGCCTATAGGATTGTAGGGGTTTACTACGGTAATCATTTTCATCCAGGTGACCGAGGAGGGTTAGTTCGGGTTGTTCCCGCCTGGCGTTAGTGTGGGCGGTATCCCAGAGGGGGCGACTGTCCTCTCTCGGGTACTGCGCACCACGTTTCAGGCGGGAACTTACCGACACGTGACCATGTCGATTTCATATCCAAAGGGGGTATATAAACCTCCCCTCCTCGTATAGTCGCCAGTCAGTGCAGGCCCGGCTGACTCCCAGCATTACCCTACCCCAATCACTAGATTGAACCAGGACTGCTTCGTCTTACCCTTCGGGTTAAGACTAGATTCAATTGTAATAGGTATACGTTGAATAAAACACTCTTTCTACTTCGCACCTGGAAACTGACGTTCTTGTTCTCTTTCTGAGATTCCGAACCACGACAGGATCAAATGTTTATGGTGATACATCATTTTGGTCCCAGAGTCACCCTCTTATTTTGGTCCCAGAGTCACTTGCCTCACTGATGATAGTAAAACCCACAAAGAATTGTTAATATCGAATATATTTTAGTTATCTTTAGTGCCCCTGCTTCCTATCCACCTCCTCTAATGCTCTAAATCAAAATCTGATGATTCCACTAATTAAACCTACATTTATAAATGTAGGCATCTCCCCCAAGCCCCCCTGGAGGCTCCTGCAGCCCCCAGGGGTGGGTGCCGCTCCCCCTGTCCCCTTGGCTGGCTGCCTTAAAGAGGCCCCGACATCCCCCCCCCCCCCCACTACTCACAAATAACTATTACAGTATTAGCCAATATAGCCATGAACAACAGACTACCCTCCTAATTACAAACAGATACAAACAGTAGGAGCTTGGTCAAAACAAAGCCGGCCAACTATCAGTCGATGCATTATGGGTAATCGATTATGTGGTAGGTAATGTGTACACCTGGGGGCCTTAGCCGTTTGAAGTAGGCCGGGCCCTGTACGTCACATTACATAATACCTTGGTTGAATGTAAAATAAGGGGTTTTGTGGCGTGATTGTAGGATGTGAGTGTATGCTGTTGGTATACTAGAGTGAGGGATCCAGAAGTTGCACAGCCTGATTCTCAGTCAATATCCTGCAAATTGCTGAATAAGGGCTCTCAGGTAGAGATAATGCTCATTTGAACAGTAATGTAGCTCCATATGTCCCGTTTAAGAAAATGCTCCATGTCCCATATCACTACAAACTAGGCCTACTCCCGCAAATCATACACTTTCCTGGAGCCAGAACGTCCGTCAGGGAGATGACTATGATTTGCCAGTGTTTGCTCCGGAGACTACCTACACAGAGTAGTATACCGGTATATCCCTTGTTGTAGGGTTCTCTTACTCTCGTCCCCAAATCCTTCAGAAGGAAGGCTCTGGTAACTGCCAAATGTTGGGATTTTGCTGGATCTGGGCAACCCCTGCTGGTAGCTTGGAACCAGCAAACAGGAACAGGAAATAGAACCAGAAAGACTGATGGTAAAACTACCTAAGACTACCATCAAACATTCTGGTCCCATTTCCTGTTCCTGTTCGCTGGTTCCTGCCCAACAGCAGGGGTTGCCCAGACCCAGCAAAATCCAAAGTTCAAGGTCATTTGGCTGTTACCAGAGCCTTCCTTCGGAAGGATTTGGGTGACGAGAGTAGGGTACTCTATGCTACCTACTCCCACCTCTGGTAGGCCTTCTAAAGGCGGCAAACAAGTTATGTGTTGTTTACTTATCAATTTGGGGGGATGTCTCATGGTGGGCTGGGTCTAAAATATCTCCCACACTGCGCCCAAGGTGTTCGGGGGTGGGGGGGGGGGGGGCAGGGGGGGGGCGTAAAAATAATCTGAGTCTGCTTTTTTTTGTTTCCCTAGGCTATCTAACAGTCCCTAATCAGGGCCCTAGACGGGGTTGCTGTATCACTTGTCGATTTTAAGAAATGCAAATGTTAAAGATAAAAAATCTAAAATGCTTAACACAGTCATCCTTTATATAAAATTCTACATTTATAGGCAGCGTCTGTTCCATGAGAACAAGTTGGATTCCATGGAGTGGTTGTTTGAGTTCAAGTACTACTTATTGAGAGAAAAACAGATTTGCAGAGCAGAGATAAAACCAAATAAGTTTTCTTAATGGCAAAATGCCCTGCATAAACTAAATGGTAATTAAATAACATGGTGCTTAATTGCAGCTTTGGCATTCGCTGTGGTGTCCTGTGGTGTTCTGTGATGTCCTGTGGTGTCTTTGTAGTTTATATACCAAAAGGTCTGATCAACCAATATATATCAGATAGATCACATACTCATATATACAACAGATATCTTTGACTAGTCTTAGCATGTATGTTATTGGTAGAGATAGAAATATTGCTCATATAACTGTTCGTTATAACCACATGTATACTGATTTATATAATCCAGATCTATGTTTTATCTTGTATTGCATGCTTATATCTGTAGTGATAAACCACTCAATATGACCTACAAAAAATATATTCAGCAATGTGGATGAACTATATGAATGTATTAAAGAAATAAAGTGAGCATTGCTCTGTTTAAAAAAAAAAAAAAAATGCAAATGTCTCTTTCCCATTTTAAGAAAAGGGTCTTCCCTCTTGTCACTGACACTGTGAAAATGTCACCAGCCCTCATGTCACTTGTCGATTTCAAGGATGGTAGGCCTACTGGGCAGCTGCACAGAAAACACAATTAGGACAGGTTAGGCCAGCTACGTAAGGCAACGTCTCCAAACCGTCTCAGCTATGCCCATCTGGCGAGTCATCTAGCCGTGAGAACCCGGGTAGGCCCCGGGTAGGTGGGAAGGCTTTCTGGGGGGAGGGGGAGGGGGGCGTAAAAATTCTGACCCCGCTTAAGGGGGGGGGCATAAAAAATTCAGCCCCTTTTAATACTCGCCATACTTAGGGAGTGATTATCACTTGACGGGCGTATGCAAGTATTTTCATGATGAAACAACTCATTGTAGGCTTCTTGGTATATTATGCAAACCTTGTAGGAGTGCATAAGCAATGGTATAAACTCCACATTTCGTTTTAAACAGCATGAAATAAGCACTTATAATATAAAGAACTTGTGAGCTGCCCTGAAAGGGTTAGCACCCCGAGGTTAGAACATTGCAAGACTGTTTCCTGGAACGCATGAGGTGTGGGAATAAAGCCATCTCATTACATCACGCTCCCCAAGCAGGAGTCTGTAAGACTAGACGGAGACCAACGAAGGAATGTGAAGGCCGTTCCCACGCCACTTGTTGATGAGTTTTGTGTGCTCCATTAATAGATCTGATTCACCACAAGGTTATTCTGCACCGGACTGTCAGCATAGTGCTGAAACCTATAGGGTAATTGCAATTACCCAATCCCTGATGAGAGTCGGTGAATGTGTCTGTAGTTAACTAAAAGGGTTGAATACTCTGTATATAATTATATATATAGGTATTTGGAGGCTGTACAGTTGTATTTGTAATTTGTATCATGCCTATCTATGTGGACCTGTAACTGTATGATGACATATTCTAAAACAACTGTGAGGAGTGCTTTCACACAGTGAACAAGGAACGTTTATCTAACGTTTTAGAATGTTTCCAAAAGGTTCAGAAACAAACATAAAGACCTAACATTAATGTATGTAAAATTGAAATAAACATTTATAAACATACCAAGATAGTATGTTCATGAACAGTTTTAAAGAAAACATTCACATATATAGCTTTATTTTAACGTTTTTACATCTTATAATATAGACATAGGCCTACTGGAATTTGCATGATAGTACATCCTTGACCCATTTTTCTTGTCAACTTTATAAATATATACACAGAGGAAATATATTGGTGGCTAGATATCGATCTGTCTTCTATGTTGCCCCAATTACCCTGGTACTACACACAGGTACCCTAGTAGCTAGGTTCTTTTTTGGGCTGATTTCTATGTGATATCAGTAAGGATAGAGTTTCATCTCTTGCCTGCATGAGCATACATACTGCATCTATGATTATACATGACTGTGTTCATGGATAGAAACCAACTATTTAAAACAGAAATATAAGAAGAGTGTGAACACCTTGTCTTTGTCTGTTTTTTTGGTGTTTTCTTTCCTAAATATAAATATATACCTTGTCGATCCAATATTACTCAATGAAAAACATGTACTTGAAACCAATAATAAAAACCTTTAAAATTGAAATTGAATTGAACCATTGAGCCATCCACTGCCCTCGCCCCGCCATTTTGAAACAGGTAATTGCAATTACTTAATAGGTTTCAATACAGTATATTGAACAATAAAGTAGCTTTATTAAGTGTGCATAAGTTTCAATTAGTTGAAACATTTGGAGTAGTTAGTAACTGAGGAAGAATTTCAGAATTTGTCCTGTTCCCCGTGGACCATGGGTGGTAAATATAGTTCAGTAGTTAAAACCATCGAGCAGGTAGTATCTCAAAGATTAGATGTTCGTTTGAATGTTGTATTGAGCGGGCAAGGGCATTGAGCAGACATGGGTCAAATAGGTTATTTGGGAAAGCATTGGGCAGCCAGGGGCATTGAGCGGACGAGACTAGACGGGATCAACCCTGAGGCATACGCCTTGTGGCCGAGACTGCCGAAATTAAGGGCGTATGGTCACAAGTTTAGATGATTTTTACACAGACAAATTACTTCCAAGGTCGCCAGCTCACTTAAACGATCGAACCAGATCACCAAGTCGCCTGGAAAACAGCCAAGGTCCCGCTAGGTCACGTTTTACTCTGGAGCAACATGTACAGGGAATAGCATTGAATGGGTAAGGGCATTGAGCAGTCACACTGGAGGTATAGCCTATCCTCTCAATACCTACTGAGCGCCTATGGACCTAATCAGTCAATGCTCTATTGAGAGGACATGGTAGGATCGACTGGATACTAAGGCATCTCGAATGACAGCCGGGTCTCGGTCGCGAAAATGATGTTTCTGGAGTTTGGTGATGCTAGTGAAACTGGAGGGCACTTTGACGTCGTTAAATTTAGCTATTACACGCCTCTTTTCTTTTTCTTTCTTGGTCAGTCTCTTCACTGACTTACCCATGGGCGCGGGGAAGCGTTGAGGTCCGTTAGGCGATTGCGCGATTTCCTTTTCTTTCTTTGGTCAACCATCCTGATGGTGGAGGGGGGAGTATACTGCTCTGCGAAGTAGCGCGGCGTATTTGATGCTGATCTGTTGGTAGTCTGAGTTTGGAAATCGTCGTCGTTGTCGTCGGAAGCGCCAAAGTGGAAGGGGGTCGCCACCGCACCGTACTCTGCTGTTTCTTCTTCCACATTGGAACTCACTCGTTTCTCTCCGCTCTTATGTCCTAAGGTCTCTTAGGACTGCTCGCTTTATACAACGGGTTACCGATCAAGGAGCCGGTGGGATCTTCCGCGCACAGCACCTGTTTGAACGGGGTGTAGCCTGCCGGTCTCGACACCGTCTTCCTGAGCCTGCTGACGTCGTTCAGTAAGTCCACTAAATTAATTCGACGGACGGGATCTGTTCTTTTACCCATCATCTCGCGCACCGAACCATCCTCGTTCCACTTGACCGAGGCGGCGTTTTGCAATCTCTGATACAGCTTGGTGGTGGCGACGCATTTCTTCTGCGGATTTTTTTGGAGCAAACTCTCAAGCCGGGAAGACATGGTGTTCACCAGTCTGATGGGGTGGTGGCGAGGCGTTGTAGGATGTTGGGATGGTGTGGTTGCTGGGATTAGCGAGAAAAAATTGCAACCTATTCAACAACTTTCGGTATTTCAACATTTTCTCTCGCGATTCCGAAGTGGGATCGTTCAACACTAAGTCCAATTCCCTGTAGATAAACTGTAGCACCTGGTGTAATCCTGCGTTGGGATGAAGGGATTGTTCTGCCTGTCTGTAGTAATAGGGCATATTGGAAGGTAGGCCAGCTGCAGTGGCAGCAGCGGCAGGGGCGGTGGTGGCAGCAGTGGTGGTGGTGGTGGCAGCGGTGGTGGTGGTGGTGTTAGAGAGGGTTTCACTACGCTCATCAGGAAGAGGAGGAACACTTGGAGCAGTAGAAGTGCTAGCAGGAGCGACTGCAGTAGCACCAGTAGTACTAGCAGTAGCAGCGGCGGCGGGGACATGATGAAGCAGTGGTGACGCTTTCGCTTTCGAGGGCGTGTCAGGATCCACGAGTAGTGTTGTTCCTGCTTGTCATGGGGGTAGCGGTGGTGGTATACGGAGAATGCTTTTTATAAGCTGTAAGGCCATCCCTATGAGAGGCGGAATGAGGAAACCTCCCTCTTGTACCAAGACGATTCTCTTTCTTTTGATGGAAGTAGGTTTTTTGCTAACCTCCCTCAACATGTCAGCGGATTCTCGGAGACTGTCCAGTTGTTTGTCGCTGAGCGGAATGTTTCCTTCTAGTAAATTCTGACCGATCTTGCTCAACGCTGTGATCAAATCATCACTTCCAGAGCCTATTAAATGCTTGCAATCCTCTGGCGAGCACTTAGCTAAGTGCTTAAGAGTGCCATAGTGTCTTCCGAGTCGATGAGAAGCCATTGCTACTACTTTCTCTTTCTCTTTTTTTTGTCTAGCGGCACGAATAAGAGCTGATCATAAATGGATATCAAAGAGGAGCGTGTTCTCAGATCGTCAGGTGTTGTCTGCTTGAAGTCCAGAAGGAGGTATGAGTGAGCACTTCATGGGTAAATATAGAGAGAGCCGTAGCGTTGGAGGGAAACACCTGCGGAGACAGACTCGCTATTTGCCCATGTCGCGCGGGTTCTTGAAAACGATCATGTAGTGAGCGTTCAGACACATAGTTTGAAAGTCGGGCGATTTCTGGAACAGGTTCTGAGTGATATATATGAAGCTCACGTTCCAGTGATGGGAGTATTTGGTGAAGATGTCAGCTATGACTTGCTGATTGGAACTGCTCATCAGATCGCCCAATATCAGTAGAGTGTGCGGTAGTAAATCCCCTTCTGCTGCTGCTACGTCTCCTCCCACGTCTCCTGCTATAGACTCTTTGCTAGGAAGACCTTCTCTGAATTCCACTCCGTACTGATTTTGCATTTTTTCAAACAGAGGTTGCAACTCGCCGTAATGGTAAAAGATCTTTTCCACTGGTGGCATGACCAAAGTCTTGCACGTCGCTCAGAAACTGATCCACCAAGCGCGATTTTCCACGACCCGACGGACCACTAATGATACAACTGAAGGGTCCTTGTAGTCGAGGGTCAAAATGTATTTCCTTGAAGGGTACGCTTTTACCACTCGACTTTTTTCTTTTTTTTCAGCACGCGTTATGGAGTCTACCTGTCCGTCTGTCAAACGTTCAGTGACGAGTGGTTGTTGGGGAGCGCTGGTGGAGCGTTTTATTCATAGCGTCACAGCGCCACCAGCAGCAGCAGCAGCAGCACCAGCAACAGCAGTCTTTTCTTTTATTTTTCTTATTTTGCGATATATTCTATTTTCACTCAATGTCCATAAAAGATTGTATCAGACTCGGGAGGAGTCTGATACAATTATCTAATTTTAAAAAAAAGGAGGAGTTGAAGGAGGAGGAGGGGGCGTGGATCAATCTTTTTTTTTTTTTATCATTTAGGCAAAGCTTGTCGCTTTGCCGCTTTCTTTTCCTCTCTGATGCGATCACATCTAAGAAGCAATAAGCGGTGCAAATGCGGTGGTGACAATCACAAATTGGAGCGTATGCTTTAAACAGGTGTGTCCCTTTCTTCTTCAATTCGGTTGCAATGTAATACGCAGGATAACAAGTGACGACGTCAAAACGTTTCAAGATCGTCTTCACGTCGACCACCACGCGCACCCACCGAGTGGGAGCCGCGGTTACCCCCACCCCTCGTCTTGAAGCGCATGAGATTCTCATGAAAAGCAAACGTGAGGGGAACGTCTTTAGCACAGGCACAAGAAGAGCAGAAAAGGAAAACATAGAGAAATGGCCAAGAGCTGTCTTCAAAGAAGAGTCTAAAGTCTGGCAATGTTTGATAGCCACCCTCAGCGAACCCGCTCGGTATCCTTGAGCTTTGCTACAAGGATCTTGAGTATCCTGTCCCCGTACTGTATGGTCTTTGATCCTTGTATCATGAGCATCATACCCCACGTCATGATCCGAATATCCTGACGCTGAAGCATCACGTCGGACTTTGTCACATTTTGCTTCCGCAGCAGGCCCCTGCATGAAGTAAGGAGCGCTGCCCGATAAGCCACATGACCTGGGTTAAACGTTAAGTGTCTGAACATGGCTCGCAGCTGCAGCGGCAAGAGCCCGCTTCACCGCCAACCCCGGTTTGCGCTTGGAGCCTTCTATAGCCATGTGCACTCTGTAGTCTTTGTAGTCTATTGGCGCTGAACCTGCTGACTTCAACAGGTGATTCAGGCCCGACAGGTAATCCGCGATGGACTTGGCTTTCATCGTGCGTGTCAGGTAGGCGATGTACAGTACCACGCGTCCGGATGGACACGGGAGCGGAACTAGGTTGAATTCTGCGCAGAACCGTTTGTACTTGTTGGCTTGAGATGCCCTCGCCCCCGCACTTGCTGGCGCATAGTGTATTTTTACCAGCTGGTCGGCCTCAGTCTGCAGCTGGACCATTCCTGTTAAACAAGTGAAAACAGCACATAGAGTCTTCTGACATCAGCATGCGGATATTTTTGGCCGCATTCTTGTCATTAAGTCTACTCAGGTTATTGCACAACTTATTCAATTTTGTGTTGATATACACTATTTCCAGGTAGAAATTGAATTCAGCTGACAGCCAGAACTAGTCCCGGAGCATAGACATCGTGTTCTTGTTCTTACTTCTGCCCGTTCTCACCGCATACAGAACTTGAGTGTTATCATTTCCGCACAGATGCGCCAATTCCTCCAACCCGGACCCCACCTACGAGCACCTTGGACAATGGGTATCATTTCTAACACATTTATGTTATCAACCACATGCTGAGGGGGGGATAACGCGATGACCGATCGCGGCTTCGATGATTGGCGACTTCTTCTGATTCTCATAAGAAGCCACTTACCAGTCACCTGCATGGTAGGCACCGTAACCGTAGTAACTCGCATCCGAGTAGATTGAAATCACAGTGTTGCTTTTCTCCAGCAGTTTTGCTTTACCTTTGAACTGCAGCATGTAGTCACGCCACCAGAATATGTCCTCACGGAATGCGTCGGACAGGCTGATCTTGGTGTAATGGTTCCAAATGGATGCATACAAGTCGTAAATAAGGCAGAAAGTACGACCGCCCCGCACAACTTTGCTACAATGCGCGAGGAGACCTGCTAACTCATCAACTTTTCCTTTAGTAGAACTTTTTGCCGTCGCAATTTTTTTGACGAGTTTCTTCACCCTTACAAGTTTATCGTCTGGAAGTCGGATCTCCCTTTTCACAGAGTCAATGTCAATTACTAGAAATCTAGTACACGTGGCCGGGGAGTACACTTTTTAAAGCTCACATAGAAACCCAGCTGACGCAATATTCTAATTAGCGTGCGCTGAGCCTCAGCACACCTATCCAGCGTCAATTCCCATAGGGCCCCCCCACCCCTCTTCTCCCCAAGGACCCCCCTCCCCCCACCCTATGCACCCGTCCCCCAGAGTGGCCTCTGATTGGCTGATTTGAATTTCCCGCCAAAAGGGAGCTCTCTGATTGGCTGCATATCGAGTGAGTAATATCCAGTACTTAGTATAGTCCCGTTCCGATACATATTATACTACTTACATGTCTCTAGACACACCACGTTTAGCCTTTCACACTTGACAAATAAACAACAATATGTTAAATGCTTGATTACTTAACAAGTCATTCTCCGAAACACATTAATTTAAAAACATTTTGATATCCTTAACACATAAAATGTCTAAGCACTGAGCTAAACATATCATTGGCCTAAACATGTTCATAAATATATTGAGTGGACAAATATGGGGCAAGATTGTGTTTAGGATTATGTTTAGGATCTAAACACCTTTTTCGTAGAGTAGTTAAAGAAATCAGTAAAATTCATTTTTCACTTTTTGCAACAATTGTATTCAAGATATAAAACGGAACAAAAGAGAATGAGGTAGGGTCGGTCCTACTTTCCTTGGAAGGTCACCATAAGCACATTTTTGCCACTATCAGTACTATCATTTCTCCCACTATCAGTGCATCGATCATACTGAGTCTTACATGGACACTTTTGGAGACTTTTACTTTTACCTATACCGTTATTAGTGGTTATTATTTTTAAATGGTTTGAGGAAATATCAAGTTGGGTAGGCCTAATCACTGAGCCTCGTATTTCGCTAAAGGTGAACTAGCTATGGAGAACGAGACCTGCTAGACACACCGCCGCTGAGCTCTGAGGGTTTCTCCCCCCAGGCATGGTTAAAACAACTGTGAGAGCCTTAATATACACCACACTACTGGAGTAAGGTTCTGTGATCACGTTGGACTGGAGCTTTACAACCTGGCTGAATTCAATAGAGTTCTACATGCCGACATAGGTTTCTCCAGAATCACCGGTGCCCACTGCTATATGTAAACATGGCGTCAACCACCCTTGACGAGGTGAAAGGCATAATCCATGAGCTCGCTACTGAATCGGCCAAGACCCGCTCTGGTCCTAAAATAGGAGGTAAGGTGTCGACAGCATTAGACTTTGTTCTTACTGGATTGAACTCTACAAAAGAATTACTGTCAGAATCGATTGAAAATGCTCACGGGAGGATTGTGACAGTTGAAAATGAAAAGGCAGTGCTGGAGGATAGAGTACGACAGCTAGAGTCTAGACTTGACAGGGCGGAAAGGCAAGTCAGGGTTAACACCGGTGACATTGTAGAATTAGGGATCTCTCTAGCTATACAAGACCAAGCAGCTAGACGTAGGAACCTGATCATAGAAGGCTTACCCTTCACCCCCAGAGAAAACACTGACGATATCACCTTTGAACTACTGAAAAAGATTGACCCGACCATTGACAGGTACGCACTCGTTTATGCCTATAGGCAGGGCGCCCCCAACACCATTAAGAGAGCCATAGTAGCTGTCTTTACCAAAGCTTCCACTAGGGATAAGCTTATGACATTAAAAGGTGGTTTAAACAATGATACTGAGGTCAAGCACATATATGTTTCTGAAGACGCCAACGCAGTGATTAAAAAACAGAAAGCTGACGTCTCATCCGTGGCTCAGCTAGCCTTCGAGATGAACTATGATGTGAAGGCAAAAGGTAGAGGACTTATCTATAACAACCGTTATTATACCCACCAGAACCTGAGCCGACTCCCAGAGGAGATCAAACTAGCAAATTGTCGTACGGTAGTCACTGATACATATGTAGGGTATCACTCTGAGTTGGCTCCCCTCTCCAACTTCTACCCATGCAGAATCAAATCAGGTCAATATATATATTCGTCAGTGGAGCAGGGCCTTTGCCATAGAAAAGCCCTATACGCAGGGGATATGGTCAAAGCACAAGAGATTATGGACGCCTTTAATCCTCTTAAGGCAATGAACCTTGGCAAGGACATTGACTGCCCTACATGGAGGAATCATGATGAAAGTAACCTCCAACAATTGAACGTGATGAAATATGAACAGGACGCAGGCCTCCTTCAAATTTTGAGGGCCACCGAATCTCGAGTGCTTTTGGAGGTCACAGGTTCCAAATTTTGGGGCATAGGGGCCTCTATGAAAAGTAAAGCCCTTAAAAATGGTACGTGGAAAGGCCAAAACAGGGGTGGTTATATTCTGATGGAGGCAAGAGGAATCCTGTGTGGGATACCTAACCCACATGCCAGGCCTAAACCACAAGAGACTGGAGGCGCAGCCATCCCACTCCTTCCACCCCCCCCCCCCCTCCAGCAGCAACACCAGCCGCAGCACAACCTGGTACCACACCTGCGGTACCTGCGGTAGCTACACCCGTAGTGACGGCACCAACCACCGCAGCATCTACCACACCACCTGCGGCAGCTATATCACCAGCTACAGCTACGGCAGCTACAACAACTACAACAGGCACGGTGCAAACGACCACAGCACCACCAGCCCCCCCCCCCCCCCCCCCAGTTATCACGAATGTAAATGACATGTCGACACCACCAAGGGGAAAAGCTTCTGAAGTGCAAACTCCGGGCGCCGCGGCTGCAATCGTCCACCTGCCCAAACCAACACACACGCTCCAACGCACAGCTCCTCCCACCACATATAGGCAGACGCAGGATGTCAGATATGATACAGCCCCCTGGGGTGCAGGGCGACGACCAGACAACAGGCGGAGGGGAAGATCCAATAGAGGCATGAGAGGTGGGGCTTAGCATGATGCTGCGAACAATGTGTACAATAGTCATGATACTAGAAGGAGCCTTGAGGTGTACCAGCCAGCCATCCCCCCTCTTGGAAGCCCTGGATGTATCATAAGACCCAGCAAGCTGAACTTTACACCCACACCCCAACAAGGACAAGGACAAGCCAGCCAAGATCTGCATGCCCTAATGAAAGGACATGTACCTACACAAAGCCGTTAAAAACATATAAAATAATGTATATGTTTGTGTATTCACCAGTCTGTTATGTCACTTAAAGTCCAGTTGATATATATAACAACGACCTGATTGCCTAGCCCACCCTAAGTGGCAATGTTATGTAAGGTACTTGTATACTATGTCTAGCTGACCGACTGACCCGCTGTGGCATGTGCTGCAGGTACCTGAGGTCACTACCGTATATTATACCAATCCAAATGACGCTATGGATTGTGCCTTCTTAATTAATTAGTTATACTTATGTGAAAATTACTATTACTCACTTAATCATGTCAATAGCATACTGTATATATATGTATGACCCTTACTACCGGTAATATACGCTTTTCATGACTATTTTCTTTTCTTTTGGCTAATCCAATGCCCTACATATCTGTATTACTCCAGAGCTCTAAGCTTCTCTCTGATACCATAGCAATGCTAGAATGTTACAGATGCGATCAACTTTTCATATGTGTTATCATGTCATCTCATATGATCTACCGTACCACTGAGTCCTGGGCTATACGCAATGGTTAGGTTAGATACAGTTTCAGACCGCAAGGGTCTTCTTTTCTCATGTATTAATGCCAGATCTGCATACCCAAAAAGGGTCAATATCAAGAAATTTATTACACACACGGATATTACAGGTGTCGTAGAATCATGGCTAACCCCTACTATATCTGATGCTATGATGCATCTCCCTGGTTATCAATTCTTCAGGTTAGATAGGTACCCCAACCGGAACAAAAAGGCTGGAGGTTTAATGATTTATTTAAGAGACACATATACTGCCACACTGCCACACTGGATGAGAATGCTTGTATAATTGATAGGGAATATGAAATTTTGTGTGTTAATGTTGAAATTGGTAAAATTAAATATAAAATCTTTGTGTGTTACAGGCCACCGGATGCTGATGTGAGCAAAAGGGCTATTTTTGACAAATTGACGGAACTCAGAACTCCTGTTTCGAAAAAATAGAAAAATAATAGTGTTTGGAGATTTTATTGTCGACCTTTTTACTAGGAAAGATATTCAAGACTCTGATGTTGAGAACTTCTGTACCGATAATGATATGTTTCAGCTGATTAATGAGATAACCCGCCCTATTTCTGGTACTCTCATAGACCATATTTATATTAATGAGAGGATACACAATGTTTGTGAATTTGGTACCATAGATTTTCATATTGCTGATCACAAGCCTGTTTATTTATTGATTAAGGTGTTAGGAAGATTTTACCGACCAAAACAGGTTCCACTTTTATTAAGTTGAAAAATTCTCTTACTAATGAGTCCATATCTTCAGAAGCCTGCTGTAAATTCATTAACGACTACTTCTCTACCATTGGCTCTAAGCTAGCTGAGGTGCTGCCACCTATTAACCCACATGTATACTATACTCCGCCAGCTACTGCGCCAGTCGACAAGGTAGATCTACTATGGGAGCTTAGCTATTTAGATGTTATTAACTGTTTAACTTATGTTTGCGTCAAAGTTATTTCCCCCGAGCTTGGAAGGCCGCCACTGTTGTTCCGCTTCCTAAAAAAGCAAACTCCGCTAGTGTTAGTGATTTAAGACCTATCAGTCTCCTCCCTTCACCGGGTAAATTATTTGAGCGTGTTATATGTAAAAGGCTTCAGCATCACATGAGTACTTATAGCCTTTTGACCCCAGCGCAACATGGCTACAGGCCTGGTCACTCCACTATTTCGGCTATCACCACACATACTAAATTCATTATTAATAACATTATTAATAACCTGCCTACATATAGCCTATATTTGGATTACAAAAAGGCATTTGATACGATATCCCACCCGATTCTTCTAAAAAAGCTGGACGGTTTTGGACTTAGCGAGGAGACATGCGCCTGGTTCAAAAGCTATCTAACTGATAGAGTGCAACGCACTATAGCTAATAAAACACTTTCAGATGATGCTCCTTTAGTATATGGTGTACCACAGGGTTCTGTGCTTGGCCCTATCCTTTTTTCCATATATATTAATTCTTTACCTTTAATTGATGATTTTCATATTGTACTGTATGCGGACGATGCGGTATTATCATTCACTAATCCAAATCAAATGCAAGTGTGCCTTGACAAATTATCAGTATGGTGTAAGGAGCATAGTCTCACAGTAAATGAAAACAAAACTCAATGGATGGTTTATAACAATCTTCATAATGATAACCCTGTTTTTACTATGAACAATGTCACCTTATCTAGATGTTACACCTTTCCATACCTGGGTATCACATTGGACCCTGAGCTATCATTTATTAATCACAGGAAACAAGCAACGTCCAATATAAGACATAAAATTAATGAGCTGGGTAAAATAAGAACACATGTTGATAGTGCCAGCGCCCTAAGCATATACAAGGCCATGGTGATACCATCATTTGACTATGGGGATTTCATCTGGGACAGAGGTAAAAAAGGTGAAAATTGGGAGCTTCAATTGCTTCAAAATAAAGGCCTACGTACTGTTTATAAGGTGAAGATCGAGGAAAACCCAATGTACAATACAGATGAATTGCACACTAAAAGTGGATGTCTTTACCTTAATGCTAGACATGACATTCACCTATTATATTACGCTTTTTCATTGTCAAAACTGCCTGACATGCTTAATGTACGCGATATACCTACACATAGACACTTAGGAAATAGGCTTAAGGCCATACGCAGCCTTAAACCAATTGTGATAAAAAGTGCCCTTCATAGGGCCATTGATAGGTGGAATAACCTCAAACCCTCCTACACGCGTATTGACTCCTTGAGGGACTTTAGGCTAGCCATCAAGCGTGATTACCCGAACTGCTTCATGGTGTGAAAATGCCATCCAACTTACAATGTCTCATCTCTCATCTCATCTCATCATTTCTATATAACAATATACCACAATTGTACGAACATGATTTAATTTATTATATACATTAATACATTACATGGAGTATCCATGCTACAATGTTCTCCATAGCTTACTATGACAGATATTAAGACCGTCTCTCACTTGATGTAAAATAGATAGGGGTACGGACGGCAGAAAGGCAATGCGCCTAAGTCTAGGTTTGGCTATTTAAATAGTCATTAGACCCAATAAATACTTTAAAAAAAAAAACCAGCCCCCGTATTTCCTCAAACCTCTGTATTTCGTGAAAACTTCACTTCAGATAAAACATAGGGATATCTGAGGTCAGCGGTTCAAAGTCTAGTCTCCGGAGCAAACAACTGCCAATCCATCCACGTCGCTGCGCTATGTTACTCGCTCCCAGTAACATAGCGTAGGGACATGGATGGATTTGGCAGTGTTTGCTCCCGAAACTAGTTCAAAGTCCCCAACTGACTGTTCCAAAGGCAGTGCGGCTGAGATGGTATAGTAGTAACGCTTTTGCCTGTACGAGTTTCGTTTTGAGACGATATCTTTTTTTTCCATTGACTTCGTTTCGGGGTAAATACATTATTTCTAATGGAAACAAAGCCTAAGCATTACAAAACATCCTATATTTTGACGCTTGATAGGTAAATAAGGCCCTAATGCCCCAGAAAAGTTGCTTGCGGGTAATTAACTTGAAAGTTCGGCGAAAAAGTGACATGGATATAAACATGGCGGAGTTCATATTGGCAGGCCGGGGTTGGTTGCTTCACATTCCCCGAAAAGTAATGTGGTGTTTTTTTCATTTAAAATAGAGTTATTTTAAAAAGGAAATAGCGCACGCAACACAAAAGGTCCTATATTTAGACACCTGATAGCTGAATTAGGCCCTACCCCGCCAGAAAAGTTGGTTGAGGGTTATAAACTTGACAGATCGGCCAAAAAATCGATGGTAAACATTTCAGCGCCAATCAGCTGATCGTCTACCAACATTGAACTTGAGACAATATCTCTCTTTTTTCATAGACTTCATTTTGGGGTTAAAATACATTGTTTTTGATTCAAACATAGCCTAAGCACTACAGAAAATCCTATATTTACACGTACGATAGATGAATTAGGCCCTAGCCCCCCAGGGAAATTGGTTGGGGATTATTAACTTGATGGATCAGCGAAAAATTGACTGGCTAGAAACTCCCAAAGAGAAACGCTAGCGCCAAAATCAAGTCCTAGCTGAATTTCCCATTGTAAATCGGAAGGTGTGAATGAGCCTAATTTTTTACATTTTTTGAGGATTATTGTTCGATCGTCTTTATTTTTAATAAATTAATTGTTATTGTAAAGTAGGCCTAATTTGCATTAAAAACAATGATATAGTACAAAACAGGGGGGATTACTTTTTTGCGAAACCAAATTATGCACGCGCAGAGTTCCAAAGAGATGTCGAGCAAGGTGTCATGGTGGCGTTTGGATGTGATTGTGGACGATGCAGGTTAATAAATTGCCTTTTTCTCCTTTAATATGCAACAAATGTATTTAAAAATAATGAAGGGTTTAAACAAAATACGGGGCCTTTCGATGTCAATCTGTCGGGGAAATACAGAACTTAAACAAATTCTGTATACATATCTGTCAAAATTGTACCTTGTATCAGTTTTCTGAAAAAATGTTATTATTCATCAAGCTAGATATACTGCATTAGAATGCTATTATTGACTATCTAGGCAACACTTCTTTGTGATAGTCACTGATCGCCTCCTTACCAATCCAGTAACGTAATGCACTGTGCTTTCCCTCGAATCTACAAATAATTTATTTTCGTTTCTCTTGTATTTGTTCAATATATACCATCCATGATAAGTTGGTAATGCAGATCAACCTGCATCCATCAAGATACTATAAGTATAGTATGTATCAGGATGGGACTATGCCTAAGCTACTAGAACGTCCAAACGACAAGAGACCAATCACAGGCCTTCATTTGGTCACGTGACCTGCCGTGACCTACTTAGTCAACCAATCAGAGGGCTTCCTTTTGGCGGGAAGTTCAAAAGTGGTCACATGGTGATCACGTGATCGGAAGTAATCTACTTAAGGGTGAAGGGGTCACGTAACCGGAACTGACCTATTTAAGGGTGACCTTGATCTTGTTACATAACCGAAAGTGACGTCACATAAGCGGAAGCGACCCACTCACGACATAAGGGGGGGATGGGGGGGGGGAAGGGGGGGATGGGGAGGTGGGGATGGGGTGGGGGGGAGGGGGTCCCCTTGGGTGGGAGGGAGCCCGTTTCCCTTCTCTTTAGGGGGGGCATAGAGCGGCAGAGAGAAAAATATCAAAAAACAAGAAAAAACAGGGGCTAAGGCCTCTGTTTTTTCTTGTCTTTTTCGTTCTTTAAAAGGACTATTTGAGAATAAAAAACAGAGGCCGATAGGCCTCTGGTTCTCTTTTGTCTGCGTGAAGTGGAGTAAAACCTCTTCGTCATATGTTTTTAGCCATTTTTTTAGAGCATCTAAATACAAATTACGACACTTTGAGAATGTTTAAATAATTTTTCTGTAGGACTCAAAGGTTACCTACTCATGGGACCTATTTATTTAATGATTAGTGTTTGACCTGTGTGAGACTTGATGCTACATACTCGGTGATAGGAACTTTAAAAAAACAAGGTAAGTGGATTTTTTGGGTGTAGAATTTTATGTCACTAATATGATAAAAGGGTGTTTGCGATGGTGGGTTTGGTTCAGAAGGAAGGAAGGAAGAACGGAGGAACGGAGGAAGGCTGCAAGATAACCAATGGACTGACTGACTGACTCACGACCGAGTCGTGGAGGAGGGTGTTTCATTTTAATGAGCCGTGCAGAGTGTCCTTTGGTCAGTACTATAAACCGAGCTCACTCACTGTCACGTACACCCCGGTAGCTTGTCGATCATAGGCGCTATATATATGTTCCCTTCATTTCCAGCCACACAAATTGTATGTAAGGTGCAGTAACCCAAGTACAACGTCCGAGTGACGATGGTGGGTATAGGTGAATTCCTCTGAATATGAAGTATTTTCATGCATCGTATTCAATGACTTGTGTCAAATAGAAAAAAATCAACAGTTTACTCATATTTCTCCCATGATAAGCTGTAATACTTTATGCAACATCTAGAAAATAGAAATATGAGATAGTGCTACCACCTAGTAACAAGTCCGACCGTGTAGCAGTAGCACTATGCTTAATTCTCATTTTCCTCACTTGGTTAAATGTCTGTCTGTCTGTCTGTATTTGTCTGTCTGTCTGGTGGCTGTCTTCCTAGTAGACCATTGTGCAGTCCACTGCTCCGAGCTGTGAGCCGGAGCCAGGGACCCCTACAGAGTAACTTCTGTACAGCCGCTGATCAAGCTTAAATTTTAGAGCTATTATGACGTCATATAACAAACGTATGAGGCAAGGGGCATCCTTGGTATGCTAAGAACATGAACTAACTTTTCCCGCCGGGCTGTAATGGGCCCTTGCTCCAATCACATATCGAGAGGGTCTACTACTTCTATGGGCTAGCTGTCCCCTGTAATCTTGCTAAATGGATCGGGGAGAGGGTCATTTTATATTGTGACAGGACAGGTGCTATGAAAGATGTTAGAACAAATGATTGTAGTATTCAAGATGTATTATAAATATAACAAAACATTTTCATAGTCAATGTCAAAATAAATATTCAACTCCAGATCCATTTAGCAAAAGTACAGATGGTATTTTTGTCCAGCCTTGAAATCACGAAGTCCAAAAATGTACCTTTGTATGAAAAAACGTGATGGTTTTATGACGATTATGCAAATTTAATGCATAATTCTTCAGCAATATCTAAAAATCACTGGAAAAAAAACATGAACTTTAAAAAAAAAAAGGCTTTTTGGAAATTACAGCTACAGTTCCCAACTTTACTCTTATATCCCCAAAAATGCTCTGTTTATCACTAAATTAGCTTTGTATTATCCTAAACATATATGCTTTCAGGCATATTGGTTTGCCTTCATATAAAACTATCTTCCCGTGGTGACCAAGCATAATGAGGTGGAACAAAATAATAAATATGTGGGCCTTTTACCCTTTTGGTAAAATTCTTTATCAACACTCTCCAGAGTAGCAAACATCTTCTGTACCCATATAATGGCTCTGTATAAGTAGGAAACACCTTCTTGCACTTATTTGAATCAAAATACATGCATATCTATATACCAGTAATTATGTACACATGCTTGATATTAACCATTCTACACTAAAAAAATGAGTTGACACTGTAAGAGGTGAGGACTAATATCACCCCAAACCTAAGCAAAAAATATTACTGATTTATGGTATATTTGGTTTATCATAATACACAATGTGTGTGGACACCTTACTGTACAGTTCTGAGGTAGATTATAGTGAAATTAAGGATTCTAGACCAATGCAAAGGGGAGATATGTTATGCCCCACATATCTATGAAAACAAAGATAGACATTTTGGGAAAAGAACTGTTTGGAATGATATAAGTACAATAGGGGCATGCTGAGTTAAAATATGAAGATGATTGAGTGGGTGGAAGTTCCTTTTTATCACAATAAAAAAGAAAAAAGTAATGTCCAACAGAAAATGATTTCCACCCCCCACACATAAAAACCATGCTGGAATTTGGCAAATTCTGGGTTATTATATTAGAGCAGCTGTCTGATTGACACCCTGACCAGGAATTTTGTAGGTACACTGGATATCAACCATTCTGGAGCCAAAACACAGCTCGAATCTGTAATGCCAAAGATATGTAATGCCACACAGATATAGTTTAGAAAACTGTCTGTAGGTGGCAAAATAACCATTCCCAGTCACAAAAATGGTGATGGGGAGCCTTGGGTAACATGTTGTATGGAAATCTTCCAAAAGTATAGTACATTAAGGCTTCATCTATATATCTGTTTGGCATTACGCTTTGTCTATATACCTGTTTGGCAATACATGTACATGTCAAAAGTCTTAGTCCAAATACAGATAGGTAAAGTGGGCCTCTAACCACTGATCATAATTGACCAATATACCCTCCCCCTGAACATAAGACATGCAATATATTAAAAAATGTTATATTATTTGAATTATGATGCAAAATGATGTGTAATGCCAAACGTATTTATGTCATTACAAAACTACCTTTAGCCATCAGGGACAAAGGAAATGGGGTGTGGCTGCAAATTCATTTCACCCACCATAACTACCATTGGTAACCCTTATAAAAAATGTGGTATCTTTTAATGATATTGTAGGCTGGGTCAAAAATAAATATGTTTGGCATTACTAAAGTGCCTTTTAATAGAACAAGGGCCTTGGAGGAAAGTTGCCTTAAGATTTCTGGGTAAAAACTGTTTGATATTTTTGGTAACACCTATACCTTATGGAAAATTAAATTTGGGAAGGGTTTTGGTGCTCTAAGAGGACAGGGTGGACATAAGAAAAATGAAAAATGAGGCTGGAACCCCGTTTTTGGGGCAATTTTGAACTTTGAAGGGCCATAAAACAAAAGGTTTTCATCCGACACCCCCATGGTCTTTTTTTTTAAGCTTAACAAAAATTGTAGGAAGACTTTTGGGTATTTTCAGTGACTATGATGAAATAAAACAAGTTAAAAGCGGTCTCTTCTGAGACCTTACACTGCAGTAGTTACCATCCCACAAGACAACAACAACAACAACAACAACAACAACACTAGTCTTATCTAGCTGACAACATTAGTCGCGTCAGTGTCCCACTCGAATAAATTGAACAAACATAAATATGGTTAAGTTCACAACCCAGAACCCTTTATTTGCTTAAATCCTTTTTTGTCAGGATGATGCAAGAATGAAGCCCTCCCTCTCCCTGTTTAGATACTTTTGCCGAACTTGCAACTTTCTATTTCTTCAAGGAGAGACGTTGTCTGAGGTTGGAGAGAGTAGCTCCTGCAGTCGTGACGTATTAGAGGTAGGAAATTCTAATATGGGTGGGGAGGGAAACCACTTATGTGCACAATTCCTAGAATATGAAGTCTGTCACATTGTTTTCAAACCTGTGTCTCTTTACAGCGGGCGTTGGGTGACTAAAAAATGTAACGGAGATAGTAATTCGTGAGATATTTTGTGGATCAGACTATATCTTTGTTTTATCTAATCTAAAATGTGAATTTTCTAAAATACAGCTGCCTGGTGTTACGCCTAGGACAGCCCGTACTACATTAAGTATGATTAAATCAGTCTCACCCACGTGGAGCAGTGTAGATTGAGACTGTTTAGTTGATAAAATATGAATTGTGTGATAATAGAATAGTCTTGTAAGCAATGATGGACCTCCAGCAAGTCTACCCTGTGAGAAGAAAGGTAGCAAGGTTGTTCTATGAAAACCACCAATGCACACGTGAGTAGTGCGTCAAGTCTTATTAAGGGTAATGATAGCTTGCACTCAACTACATATCTTAGGCTAAACAGAAAAAAAGTTGTGTTCAAGTAAACCGACCTACACTATCATTTTAGCCCGACCCTGAACTTTTTAGATTTATCTTGGTTAGGGTTACCTAATGACCCAAGGACACATGTTGTGGGAGAAAAGGGGAGAAAAGTCACATTGTTGTGTCTTATTCTTTGTATAGCAGATAATGGTAGTATTTAGGAACTGATAATGTCTCAATTAGACTATTTAATTGGTTTGTAAATGGATAGTGGAGATAATAGTTTACAATAAACATGATAATTGGTAGTGGGAAATATATCAACTGTAAGCATTTTGCGAATCAGAAGTATCCTTCCAGTCAGGGGCAGATTTATGGCTGCGCCCCTATTTTTCTGTACATTTTAATGTGAAATTTTCCAATATCAATACATTGCCTATTTCAAGCCCCCTTTTTTCCAAAATCCTGGATCCGCCCCTGTTCCTTAGACTTACGTCATCACCTCAAAAGACACAGTCTCTTTGTTTGTAAACAACACCATGTGACTTAACCACGTGGTTCTTTGTTTGTAAACAACACCAACTTGTCTCGATATCTTCATAATAGAAAAATTCAATTGAACTCTACCTATCTGAAGCTGAGGGATGGCCTTGTTTTAAGGTAGCTTGTTTTAAATAGCCTGAGAGAGCTAGTACTGGTCTACTAAGGGTTTGGCTAGATTTCCGGAGGTGACTTTCTTTGTCTATAACATCAAGTTCAAAATAGTGTCCTGATGTACAGTTTTTTTGCATATTTCAATCTGATAGTTTTTCCTACCATTTAAGGATGAAACCGACCTTTGATTTTTCTTGTCTTTTTGCTCTTTAAAAGTACTATTTGAAAATAAAAAACAGAGGACAATAAAATCATCCATGTATTGAGTCAAATTTGTTTGACTCTCTTTCATAGAGAGTAGAGTTACATGAGGTTGACTATTATCAGAAGAAGAGAATCAGATCTGTCTGACTCTGATTCTGAATCGATTTCTCCGTGAGTTTGACTCTATTTGTAAAGGTGGTCAAATCCATTTGACTCCATCATTTTAGAGAGTCATTTAGAGAGTCTTTCTAGTGTCATCTGAGTTATGAACAGGTAGGGGACAGGACTAGGTTATTGGTACGAACCACTATTTTAGTACAGTCTATGCAACCAGACTGTACCAATATACTAGTACTGTGCATGGTTCTGGGGCGTACCATTTATCCGGTACATTCTGTGTGACCATTAGACCATGACCATGTAGCTGCACTAAATTACTGCCCCCCATGAAGGGTGGCAGTACTTCATCTGTAATCATAGAACAATGGGTTTTATCTATACCAACACTGGGGGTCATGGATTAGGGAGAGAACATTCTCTCGTGATTTTACCAATTTATGACCTTACCGATCCATTAGGACAAAGAAACAAAACGTAGAGTGATAGATCAGTATCTATGCTACTACCCTGTAAGAATATTTTTATCAGCAAATGTATCAGAAAATTCGGAAATGGATTTTACTGGGTGTCAATAAGATTATTTCATGAATGTGTCATGGTCAATGCATGGTATCTGACCTAACATGAAATATTGTAGCTTGTAAATCTGCCAGTTCATAGATTGGAATCTCCTCTTTCCAATAATACCACACATGATATTATAGTACATTGGGAATATAAGAGAAATATCATGTAAATGCTTAGATATACTGATACTGGTGGTCAGGCCATTATACTAGTACGCCCTAGATGCTGAGTACATGTACAGTACACTTAGGCCGTACTAGAATAGTGGTTATGGCTTCAACCTGATAAAACTGTGTTGTGACTCCAAGTAGATTCACTCTGTCTCCATCATTTCTCTCTGTGTAAGTTCTTTTGTTGACAATGTAGCGCTTACTATACCGCTGGTGGATGTATAGTGCTGCTGCTGTTGCTGCTGCTGCTTACACTAACTTATCTCTATATTTTTCATCATAAAAAAATCAATTGAACTCTACCTAGGGTAAAGTGACCTTGAGTCGGCCATGTATCTTGAGTCGTCCATTTTGCATGGTTTTTGGTACCAAATTGAAGTAATCAATGATTATTTTTGTGAATTTCACTATATTGATATTGATACAATATGGATAGATGCAGCACATGCTATTTTACAATTTTGGAAAATGCAACTCTACCACCCTACACTGGCTGTCAAAAATGCCATGTTTTTGGTAATACTAAAGCAATTGGAGCTGTGATTTGCCAGTGACCTTGAAATGAAGTGCAAGTAGTAAATCAGGAAAGATTTGCAATGATGTAACATTAGTTAAGGAACACAGTTAACCTTAACTAAAACCAATTAATGCATTACATTCACACTCTGTCTGACATCAGTCAACAAGAAATTAGCCATTACCCTGCATTTAGTACAAATATATACATTGTAGTATGCAACAACTAAATGATGGTATGTTGTGGTTGACTCAAGGTACCGCAGTGGTTGACTCATGGTACTTATGAAGAAAAATCACACCTCTTAAATAGTGCAACCCCATAATGCCTCATGGACATGAAAATAAAAGCTGTGACATTATTGGCTTGAAAGTCCAAGACATGAGGATAACTTTCATATCAATTTTTAGATTTCCATACATGCTCGTTTAATGGGGCGAATAGCTTGTTTCAAATAGCCTGAGAGATCTAGTGGTGGTACAAAGGGTCGGGCTAGATTTCTAACCGTTTCAAAAACGTCCTTTCTACAGAATTCCCATTTTTCCCTATAGTATTTCAAAGTTTAAGAACTTATGCAGAACAGAAGGACAGATGTGGTGGGTTCGAATCCTGGTAGTGCCTGACGCAAGATGTCCAACCAATTTGACTTTGTATTGAGTCACATCTGTTTGATTCTCTTTCATAGAGAGTAACATGAGGTTGACTATTATCAGAAGAGAATCAGACCTCTCTGACTCTAATTCTGAAATGAGTTCAGTGAGTTTGGCTCTCTTTGTCAAGCTAGTCCAAGCTATTTGACGCTTAGCATTTCAGACAGTCATTTGAGGAGCTTTTCTACTGGTATCTGAGTTATAATAATGTACTTGCTGCTGCTGCTGCTGCTGCTTCTACTCCTGCTTCTGCTGCTGCTTCTGCGGCTGCTTCTGCTGCTGCTGCTGCTGCTGCTGCTGCTGAGCATGCTGCTACTGCTGTCGCCTGCTACCTGCTGCTGCTGTTGCCTGCGGCCTGCTGCTGGTGGTAGTGGTGGTGGCAGCAGCTTCGGTGGTGGTAGTCAATGAGAAATGATGTACCCTTTTCCAAGATGGGTCAGTCTCGGACTCCCATACCAACACTGCTCTGTGTCCCTCTGCTGTGTATGGTATGGGAGCAGACATGCATCTGACTTGATACCCATTTGCGCCAGTTTGGTGGCGCAAATGGGTGTGTATTGGTCAATACACATCCAAGTACAGAGAGATCCTAATCCATATCAAAGGGGTAATAAAAGTAAATGGTGGCTACTGTACAATTAACAAATATAACTGACAGAGGTAATGTAAAGATGTGGATTGGGATAAGATGATGGCCTGCTCCCAGGCTATCCAACTGGTAGGATAGGCGCTGGCCGAGGCTGTAGATGGGTTGGCTTTATATAGGGTGGCTTAAACTCGTCCACCCTAGAATATTGCCCCCCTCCCTCCGTTCTGATTATCCCTGTGTCAGCCTAAGCCTTTTTCCAGCTGTCAGGTAGGTAACAAAGGATATTGTCATAATGGTATCAAGCAGCTTACAGGCGTTCTAACTGTTAGGCTTAGCCATTTTCACCCCCTCGGTCATCAGTATGACCTAAAGACAAAGTCAAGTCAAATTTTAAATCCAACTGTGGCGGGCTCAGTAGCGTCCCTAACCACCAGTAAACATGCCCTCCTGGTGTGAGGAATAAGAACCACCACGACCCCAGAGCGCGGCAGCGTTCTAGAAAAGGGGGCGTGGCAATGAAACATAGCAATATACACATATAACCGCTAAGGCTCTTATATAGACACTAAAGGGTCGAGAGAGCTTTTTTTTCCCACCCCCTTAGGCCAAGAAAATAAAGTAGCTAGGTCTATTTTCTTATATATTTTTTCACCAAAATACTTTTAGGGTAATTTAGTAAATTTCATACATTTCACAGATATTTGGCTAAATCTAAGTCTTAAAGTTTAATTCCTTAAAAATTCTAAAAACTAGTCATACGAAAAAACTATGGTAAGGCGGATACCAGAACACAACAATTTTTTTAGACCTTAACACTCAAGGACAAAGACGAAGACCTGCTGTCAAAACCCTTCTGTCTATAGCCACCATTGAAACTGTTGTAAGAGGCTCATCTCCTTCCAGAGTAGTATATAAAGACGGTAGTTCAGAAAGCTCGATCATTCACACTACCAACAGTAGAGTACGAACAACACACACGCACGCACGTACGCACACAAACACACACACACACACACACACACACACACATTAGCATCGAAAATCATTGAATTATCAGAGAGTATAAATAAGTTATTACAAGCGAGGGTTTTGTTACATGTCTGAGTTTTGAGCTTAGGTTAATTAGGGAGGAGACGATTATTCTTCTTTCCAAATGTTGTCCTACCTCAAAAGAGGAATAGGACTTTCTGTAGCACAGCTCTTTGCTCAGAAAACGGGGTGTAAAGAGCCCCTGTCTGGTACTGAAAGTATCACAGTTTGCTTTCTGGTACGCTTGCTTGTCCCAGATGGTGAGCCGCGACCCGTCTTGAATGCCCAAAAAAGCCAGAGGAGTGGTAAGGGATGATACAACTGACAGGTTGTACCATGTACCGGCTTGCTTTCTGTCTGCTATCATTTACAGCTTATCCCGATTGCATTCTTTCATTCATGAAATTGTGCTAGTAGGTAAAAACAGCTGTTTAATTCTAACGTTAGGTGCTGAAAATATAGCCCCCTCACGCGGAAAAAAGTAGTAATTTAAAGAGCAAGAAAGACAAGAAAAATCAGAGACCTATTGGCCTCTGTTTTTATTTTCAAATAGAACTTTTGAAGAGCAAAAAAGACAAGAAAAAACAGAGGCCTTTGGCCTCTGTTTTTTCTTGTTTTTTTTGGGGTTTTTTTCTGCCGCTCTATGCCCCCCCTATAGAGAAGGGAAAAGGGCCCCCTCCCACCCAAGGGGACCCCCTCCCCCCCATGGAGGCCTGTGATTGGTTTCTTGTCATTTGGACCATTCTAGTAGCTTAGTCATAGTCCCATCCCGTTACATACTATACTACTGTACTGGGGTAAAATGAGTCTTAAATGAATAAACGCCAGGCCTTAAATAGATAGCAGGTATCCATACACGTTTCTATTTTGCTGCAGTTTTAGCACATAATACTGTGCCTCGGCCGTAACCAATGTATATCCCACTGTTGTGATGCCAACCCTCCAAAAAGCACTCAGGGATTGAACATTCGTAATGGGGCGAATCTGGAGAAGGTACCAGAACATGAAAAAGAGTTTTATCTTGGGAAAACGATACAGGTTTTGATAATATGTTTATGTATGTATTACAGATGGGTTAAGAGCTAATTTGGGGTCGACTTTAATTTTTGAGTTACACATTGGATTTGTGTTCATAATGTCTATAGATATGTTTACATATGTGTGTTGACTTTTAAATCATTCTGATGCTTATGAATCCACAAAATATAGATATAGTTTAAGTGACGCTTTTTAATTCCATCTGAAATAGACACTGAATCCATGTTTGTTTAATTATGCGGTGTTTGTCAAGTTCTAGAATTTTGGATTTTTGCAGGTTACATGACCCTCAGACATTTTTAGGCGACAGAGCCTAGTCAATAGCAACTAACTTAGTTGGCTCCCTCTACGACCAACTATGGTTAGTTAACACTCTTCCTCTGAGTATAAGGCTGATTCTCTTTAGATAAGGCCTTAGTCATATTTTGTTTGGCCTTGGTCCTTATTGAATATCAGTTCGTCATTCTGACCAATACCATATGATAACCAGGGATAGCCACTTGGTACAGACTAAGGCCTGGAGCATTTAGATATCTGTGTAGTCAGCGCCGTCAGATGTTTGTGGATCATTACGGCTCCTCCTCCATCTAAAGAGACGTTCAGACAACTCATTACAACGGAAGCCTAGAACGGTCATTCTCAAATGAGGTTAAATCAATGCTAGTATAACAGTTAAAAGATTATATCTTGCATCAAATGGGAGTTTGTATCAGGTTAAGTAATGCAACGTTGTCCTCTTGATATTAATCTCACGTTAATGCAGTGTTTTAAAGTGGATGGGCCTCAGGTTTAACCTCATATGCCATACTGACAGCTTTATTTTGGAACACTGAACTTCATTGGTTTCTCCTATGTTGCCCCTGTCCCACACATAGTCAACATAATCAAATGAGGGTAATGACATGGTTTTGTCTATAGTAAATGACGTAGAAATATCCACATAAACCCTGGTTCTAGCTGCGTGAATAATTTTGTTACGAAAGTTTCAGATTATTAATCCTATGCTATACAAAGGATGTAACTCAGGATCAAGGGTCAGACCTAGATAATCAAAGGTGTAGACTCGTTCCAGTTAAAAATTGTCTTTTGAAGGAACGTCTTTTTCAGCTTATTTTTTATATTAACTTGATATAGAATTAGCATTTTTTTTGGTGCCTAAACTACTCTTCAGAAGGGTTCGTGCTAGCCGTTCGCCAGATCGTCACTGGGGAATCAAATCCCAATCTGGAGACCTTTGCTCTGATTGGATACGCCAGGTTGGTGACTTCTGCTAGTCTACCTTTAAACTACTATGCTACCTTTAAACTACTAAGCAATATGTTGTATAACATACCATTGGAAAGCTAAGATCATTGGAGAAACAGTCATATAGCTCTTCTCTGGCTATATTACAGATCTGGATTTTCAGAGAATTGCTGATGTAAAAACAACAAGTGGCAGCTTTTTTTTTAAATGCTGAAAAGCCCTGCAGGGGCCCTGGTGGTGAGCTTGCAAACCCCCAGGCTGAGGCATTATATTTCTTTCACTTTAGAGGAAGTCAGTACGGGTGCGGCCATTTTGTTTTAAGGTGTCACAGCACAAATTTATGCATATGCGATAACATTAATATTAATCAACCTTTGATAGGTCCTGAGGTTGATTATAATCATACCTACCCCCCCTAAAAATGAACCCAACGAATTCAATGGTTCTATTTGTTCATTTCTAATACAGCTGGTTTCCCAGCAACAGCTTTTCCTATTGTTTATCTGCCTAGCAACACACATTTCCATGGTCCTGAGGTTAATTATAATCATACCTACCCCCCTAAAATGGACCCAAGATTTTTCAATGGTTCTATTGGTTTGTTGATAATACAGTCGGTAGCCTAGCAACAGCTATTCCTATTGTTTATCTGTCTAGCAATACACATTTCCATAGTCCTGAGTTTGTTTATAGTCATATCTACCCCCCCCCCTCCTAACATGGACCTCATGAATTCATAGGAACTACCATAACTACCATAACTAAGTAATATTCTCCTTCCCCCTGATTACCCCTCCCCCCTGCGTATATGGTATCTTGTATCTTTTTCACGCAGCAACAACCGCAATTCTTGTTTATCATACTCTTGCCAGTGAAGAGATCTGGCACGTGATAGGGGGGGTGGGAGGGGGAACTGTTTAAGTAGGAATATGAAACATCATACAAGTATGTATTCTACTATCACGCCAATGACATATTTAAGAAATATTAAATTTATACCTTTAACCCCAGATTTATATTGCACTTAATCCACAATTTTCAGCAGTAGATAATAGTGCATAGAAGGAAGGGCTGTTCATAGACAAAGCATATTTTGAATGTCTCATAACTTTTTATTTCTTTTCGTTGTAAATGAGCGAACTGTTTTTTTGAGGATTCTGCACCACCTACTAGTAAATCTTCTATCAAAGTAGACCTTAAGAGGTGTCTTATCAAAGGAGACATAGGCTAAGGTCCAAGTCAATGGTGCCCCCAAGAATTAATTAGATTTTGGTTAAGTAAGGGGGCATTTATTTACACGGGGGTTCATTTATGAAAAATGGTTTCAATACAATTTCCTACTTCAATGCCTCTACAGTTAGAGGGATATGCTAAATCTAGACAAAATTGTGGTGGGGTACAGATGTACTTGTCACTCACAGTCTGTGTTCCGGTGCCCTGATGTTCACTCATCCAACCTACTTATCAATATTCAGGTAGATGTTGAACATCTTTTGGGGCGGGGTACTTTGGAGGCTCCTTGTGAAAGGAAGGGCGATTTAATTATCAATATGGCTAATCAAAAAATTGCAAATTCACCAAACTGGCTATTCCATACCATGTCCAAGCGCTTACCCTGCACGATTCTAGAGCAGAAATGTCCAGAGTACGATTGGTAGGTTGAGGGGACGGAGGAGCCCCTCTGAGTAAAGGAATCTCCAAATATATTGAAGAAGGATAAATCTGTCATGCTAAATTTCGCTCATATACGCCACATCAAGAGACAATATGACTCACTCTCACCAAATCAGTGCAACTAAAAAAGTGACGTACATGATCGGCGGACGTACATGATCGGCGGACGTACATGATCGGCAGAGTCCAAAATCCGTCTTTTACCCCCTGCACTACGATGTTTATCTCTCCCAACCATACCTACAGGCTGTAATGTATCTTTGGGGAGTTTATTAGAAAAAAAAACCTCCCAAAATATGTATAGGGGCCGGAGGGGGGGGGCTCAATGTGTAACCGATCATGTACGTCACATGACGTACATGATCGGCTTGGAATGTCATGTAAAATTTCCTATTTACCCACTGCTTGACCTGTCTATGATTACACATATTTAGACCTACATCATATGTACACCTCACTATGATTGATTTATGTTTTAAATATGGTCAGAAAAGGTAATTAAAGCAGTCAATAAATAATGGCCGATCATGTACGTCACATGACGTACATGATCGGTATTGAAATGTCATGTAAAATACTCTTACTAGACTCATCTACACATTTAAACCATTTGAAATACCAAGACAGACTTTATATGTACACCTTGGTAAGGTTTATAAATGTTTTATTATGGTCAGAAAGAGTAGGGCAGTCAATAATCACCGATCATGTACGTCACCGATCATGTACGTCACATGACGTACATGATCGGCATTGAAATATCATGTAAAATACTCTTACTAGAATCATTTACACATTTAAACCATTTTAAATACCAATACAGACATTATATGAACACCTTGGTAAGGTTTACTTATGTTATATGATGATCAGAAAGACTGGGGCAGTCAATAATCACCGATCATGTACGTCACCGATCATGTACGTCACCGATCATGTACGTCACCGATCATGTACGTCCGCCGATCATGTACGTCCGCCGATCATGTGCGTCACTTTTTTAGTTGCACTGATTTGGTGAGAGTGAGCCATATATCAGACCAACAGACAAGGCAGTGGCCCCATTAACGATATGTTTAGTAAAAAGGACAACATTTAGAAATACCCTGTAATTTGTCCCCTTTTAGGAGAAAGAGAATATTAAATGTATTGTTGATCATATGCGTCATACAATCAGACCCGTCAGCCGATCATATACATCAAGTTTTAAACCTTCATTGATTTGGTGAGACACAGTCTCTTGCTCTCCAGGAGAAAGACCACTATTAATGTTATTGTAAAATAACACTGAGGAATGCCCAAAAAGAAGCTGGAATGAACCCACTGAAATTCACTTTGGTCTAGGTCGCTGATAACAGGGATGTACATGAAACAAAAACACTTTAGTTCCATTTACCATTGCTCAATGACCTTTATGAGACCCGAAATCTCATCAAACACTGCAAAGACAGCATGGTCCTGTGGTCCCCATGATGCACAAAATGCCTAAAATATGGAATTTATTTCAATGAAAATATATATCTAATACACATGTATACAGACACATCTTTTCCTGCCAAAGCCTTGTCCTATTCACAATAGCTCATGCATAATCAGAACTACACAAGCTGGACAAGCCTACAATATACGACCACATGTCATGGATCGTCTGGATTTGAACTTTTTTTCTTCCCCACTGTCGAATTTTTTTAATATATCAAATACAATGGTCTTTTAGGTCTAGTGTGATCAGGGTTGGTTATAGCTACAAGGGGAACCTAGGTTTTACCTATGTCAGAACCAAATTAAGGGATCCAGGTGTCCAGAATCATTCAAAAATGGGTGATTATTAGCAATAAAATAAAAAATTATCCATTTAGCTGTATGCACAGCTCTGAAAAAAAAAGAAAAATCACATATGTTTTTTTGTGGCAGGTCCCGTATATGGTAGGGAACATTTTAGCACCAGTTAGGCATACATGTGTTACATGTTAAATATGGTGTGTAGTTGAATGTACTGGGGTAGTTTCATGTAGACACGACTGAGCCCACAGAAAAGAGGCCCCAAACCAAATATTAATATAGAAAAAAGATGAATTACCTATGGCATAATAAACATATATTATGTACCTATACACACGAAAAAAATTGTAAGTCTAGCTTAAATAGCCTTTCCTGCAGAGCCATGTGAATATCAGCCCTATTTTAGGGGTAGTTTACCTTTAGACACGACTGAGCCCTAGTAGACACGACTGAGCCCTTTGGTAAAAAGGTATTTAGAGGATATATTATGTATATCTCAAGTTATTCATTTTATAGCTTAGAATGTTATGGAGAACGAGACCTGCTAGACGCGCCAGTGGCGAATTCTTGTATAATACCTTCCACCTCGTCAAGGGTGGTTGACGCCATGTTTACGTATAGCAGTGGTTACCGGTGATTCTGGAGAAACCTATGTCGGCATGTAGAACTCTAAAGAATTCAGCCAGGTTGTTAATATCCAGTCCAACGTGATCACAGAACCTTACTCCAGTAGTGTGGTGGATGTGAAGGCTCCCCGAGGTATTTTACACATACTACGGCGGTAAAACCCTCTGACTAGAATCGGCCAAGACACGCTCTGGCCCTAATATAGGAGGTAAGGTGTAGACTGCACTGGACTTTGTTCTTACGGGGTTAAACTCAACAAAAGAATTACTGTCTGAATCAATTGAAAATGCTCACGGAAGGATTGTGACAGTTGAGAATGAGAAGGCAGCACTGGAGGATAGGGTACAACAGCTAGAGTCTAGGCTTGACAAGGCTGAAAGGCAAGTGAGGGTAAATACCCGTGACATTTCAGATCTAGGGATATCACTAGCTATCCAGGACCAAGCAGCCAGACGTAGGAATTTGATTATAGAAGGCCTACCCTTCACCCCCAGAGAGAACACTGACGATATCACCTTTGAACTGCTGAAAAAGATCGACCCGACCATTGACAGGTATTAGCTCGATTACGCCTACAGGCAGGGCACCCCTAACACAACTAAGAGAGCTATAGTAGCTGTCTTCACCAAGGCTTCCACTAGGGATAAGCTTATGACTCTAAAAGGTGGTTTAAACAACGATCCAGATGTCAAGCATATGTATGTGAGCGAAGATGCCAACACAGTAATTAAAAAGCCAAAAGCTGACGTCTCATCTGTAGCCCAGCTAGCTTTTGAGATGAATTATGACGTTAAGGCAAAAGGTAGAGGTCTTATCTACAATAACAGGTATTACACACATCAGAACCTGGGACGTCTTCCAGAAGAAATCAAGCTGGCTAATTGTCGTACGGTAGTCACTGATACATATGTTGGGTATCACTCTGAGCTGGCTCCACTATCGAATTTCTACCCCTGCAGGATCGTATCAGGGCAATATATATACTCGTCAGTGGAGCAAGGGCTGTGCCATAGGAAGGCCCTCTATGCAAGTGACAATGTCAAAGCACAAGAAATCATGGATGCCTTTACCACTCTTAAGGCAATGAACCTTGGTAAAGAAATAGACTGCCCTACATGGAGAAACCATGATGAAAGTAACCTCCAACAATTAAATGTGATGAAATATGAGCAGGACGCTGGTCTTCAAATTTTGAGAGCTACCGAATCTCGAGTGCTTTTGGAGGTCACAGGATCGAAATTTTGGGGCATAGGGGCCTCAATGAAGAGTAAGGCCCTCAAAAATGGTACATGGAAAGGCCAAAATAGAGGAGGCTATATCCTTATGGAAGCCAGAAGAGTCCTGTGTGGGATACCCAACCCCCACGCCAGGCCTAAACCACTAGAGACTGGAGGAGCTGCCATCCCACTCCTCCCCCCCCCCCTGCACCAGCAGCTGAACACCAACCCGCCACCCCTGCGGCAGCTGCACCCGTGATGGAGACGACAACTTCTGCAGCATCTACCACATCCCCTGCGGCAGCTACGCCAGCTACAGCTACGGTAACCACCGCAGCACCCACAAACACAACGACTACAGTGACACCCCCAACCCCCCCCCCCCCTGCAATCACCAATGTGAACGATGTGTCGACACCACCAAGGGGAAAAGCTTCTGAAGTGCAAAAACCTGGGGTCGCTGCTGCAATCGTACACCTGCCCAAGCCGAACCCCCTTCACCAACGCCCTGATCCATCTGCTACATATAGACACATGCAGGATGTCAGATACGACTCAGCTCCTTGGGGTGCAGGGCGACGGCCAGACAACAGGAGGAGGGAAAGATCCAATAGAGGTACCAGAGGTAGGGCATGGCATGATGCAGCGAACAACGTGTACAACAGTCACGATACCCGGAGGAGCCATGAGGTGTATCATCAGCCTACCATCCCCCCTCTAGGTAGTCCTGGCTGCCTAATAAGACCAAGTAAACTGAACTTTACACCAACGCCGCATCAAGGCAAAGCAAGCCAAGACCTACACACCCTCATGAAAGGTCATGTACCAACGCAAGGTCGTTAAAACACATATAAACATTATAGGATGTATAATATACACCAATTGTAATGCTGCCTCATGTACTGCAGGCGCTACACGCGCCTGAATGTTGTTTTGATGGTCTAGACCACACTAAGTGGTAAGTTATGTAAGGTAGCATACGTAACAGGTCTAGCTGACCAACTGACCTGCTAGAGTAATGTGCTTAGCACAGCCGGGTACACTACCGTATATTAGTATAATTATAATGTATAAATGCCTTCCTAGTCACAACATCTACAGTAAGACTGTCCAATTTAATATGGATAATAGCATTGATATATTAATATATGTACTGTTTACATGTATATCACCCCTACTACCGGTAATCTACTCTTTTCATGATTATTTCTCATTTCCTGGCTTAATTAATGCCCTACATCAATTGTATCTCTTCAGAGCTCCAAGCTTCTCTCTGACCCCATAGCAATGCTAGAATGTAATAGATGCAATCAACTTTTCATATGTGTACTCATGTCACATCATTTCATCTACCGTAACACTGAGTCCTGGGCTATACGCAATGGTTAGGTTAGATACTGTATCAGACCGTAAGGGTCTTCTGTTTTCATGTATCAATGCCAGGTCGGCATACCCAAAAAGGGTTAACATTAAGCAATTTATTACACACACAGATATTACAGGTGTCGTAGAATCATGGCTCACCCCTACCATATCCGATGCTATGATGCATCTCCCTGGGTATCAATTCTTCAGGTTAGACAGGTACCCCAACCGGAACAAAAAGGCTGGAGGTTTAATGATTTATTTAAGAGACACATATACTGCCACACTTGATGAAAATGCATGTATAATTGATAGAGAGTATGAAATTTTGTGTGTTGACCTTGAAATTGGTAAAATTAAATATAAAATCTTTGTGTGTTATAGGCCACCAGATGCTGACGTTAGCAAAAGGGCTATTTTTGACAAACTGACTGAACTTAGAACCCCTATTTCGAAAAATAGAAAAATAATCATGCTTCGAGATTTTAATGTTGATCTTTTCACTAGGAAAGACATTCAAGACTCAAATGTTGAGAGCTTCTACACTGATAATGATATGTTTCAGCTGATTGATGAGATAACCCGTCCTGTCTCTGGTACTCTCATAGACCATATTTATATTAATGAGAGGATACACAACGTTTGCGAATTTGGTACTATAGACTATCATATTGCTGATCATAAGCCTACTTATTTATTGATTAAGTGTGAGCGCACAAAAATCAGGAAGAAAGTTGTCAATGCTAGATCATATAAGCACTATGATATGCAGCATTTTAAAAACCTCCTGCTAGCCCAGAAATGGGATGACATATTTACATGTGATGATCCTGATATTTTATGGGATGACATTTTACATACCTTGAAAAGATGTTTAGATGTTTTATGTCCTATACGTAGGCTAGTCCTACCGGTTTTTACACCAGAATGGCTTACACCTCTCATTATTAATGCTATGCAGGTTAGAGACTCACTATATGTTATTGCTCAAAGGTCAATGGATCCAGACGACCGGAACATAGCTAATTTCCACAAAAACTGGGTCGAGTCTATGATACACTATAGCAGGAAAGAGAAGCTTGACGAGCTATTTGTACAAAGAAGGAGTAACCCGGCTCAGTTCTGGGCTGGTGTTAGGAAACTTTTACCAACCAAAACAGGTTCTACTTTTATTAAGTTGAAAAATTCTCTTACTAACGAAGTCATATCTTCTGAAGCCTGTTCTAAATTCATTAACGATTACTTTTCTACAATTGGCTCCAAGCTAGCTGAGGTGCTGCCACCTATTAACCCCCATATGCACTACGCCCCGCCCGCCACCGCGCCAGTCGATAAGGTGGATTTGTTATGGGAACTTAGCTATCTAGATGTTATTAAAGTTATTAAGACAATTAATATTACTAAGTCTTCTAGTATTAAACATGTAAAATCCTATGTTCTAAAGGATGCTCTATTCATTATACCTGAAGCGCTAATGTGTCTGTTTAACTTATGTCTGCGACGAAATTATTTTCCCCGTTCCTGGAAGGCTGCCACTGTTGTTCCGCTTCCCAATAAAGCAAACTCCACTAATGTTAGTGATTTAAGACCTATCAGTCTCCTTCCTCTACCAGGTAAATTATTTGAATGTGTTATATGTAAGAGGCTTCAGCATCACATGAGTACATAATGTCTTTTGACCCCAGCGCAACATGGCTATAGGCCCAGACACTCCACTATTTTGGCAGTAACCACACATATTAAATTCATTATAGATAACATAATTAATAACTTACCTACATACAGCCTATATTTGGATTACAAAAATGCATTTGACACGATATCCCACTCTATTCTTCTAAAAAAACTTGACGGATTTGGACTTAGCGGGGGGACATGCGCCTGGTTCAAAAGCTATCTAACTGATAGAGTACAACGTACCGTAGCTAACAACACACTTTCAGATGATGCTCCTATAGTGTATGGCGTTCCACAGGGGTCCGTGCTTGGCCCTATACATTTTTCTATATATATTAATTCTTTACCTTTAATTGATAATTTTCACATTGTACTATACGCTGATGACGCAGTCATATCTGTCACCAATCCTAATCAAATGCAAATGTGTCTTGATAAACTGTCAGTATGGTGTAAGGAGCATAGTCTTACAGTGAATGAAAATAAGGCTCAATGGATGGTTTATAACAATATAAATAACGATAACCCTGTATTTATTATGAATAATGTCACTTTATCTAGATGTTACACTTTCCCATATTTGGGCATCACACTAGACCCTGAGCTATCGTTCATTAGTCATAGGAAACAAGCAATGTCCAACATAAGACATAAAGTTAATGAGCTGGGTAAAATAAGAACACATGTTGATAGTGCCAGTGCCCTAAGCATATATAAGGCCATGGTGATACCATCATTTGACTATGGAGACTTCATCTGGGACAGAGGTAAAAACGGTGAAAATTGGGAGCTACAATTGCTCCAAAATAAAGGCCTACGGACTGTATATGAGGTCAAGCTCGAGGAAAATCCAATTTACAATACAGATGAATTGCACACGAAGAGTGGATGCCTTTACCTTAATCATAGACGTGACATTCACCTCCTATGTTATGCTTTCTCATTGTCAAAACTGCCTGACATGCTTGATGTACGCGACATACCTACACGTAGATATTTAGGAAATAGGCTTAGGGCCATACGCAGCCTTAAACCAATAGTGACAAAAAGTGCCCTTTACAGGGCCATTGATAAATGGAATAACCTTAAACCCTCCTACACCCGTCTTGAGTCCTTAAGGGAATTCAAGCTAGCCATCAAACGCGACTACCCAAACTGCTTCATGGTGTAAAAATGTCACTCAACTTACTATGTCTCATCTCTCATCTCATCTCATCATTTCTATATTATATATTACAATGTACGTACATGATATGATTTATCTGATATATTCATATATTACATGAAGTATTTGTGATACAATGTTCTCCATAGCTTGTCATGATCTATATAAAGACCGTCTAACAACTGATATAAAATAGATAGGGGTACGGACGGCAGAAAGGCAATGCGCCTAAGTCTAGGTTTGGCTATCCATAGTCATTAGACCCAATAAATACTTAAAAAAAAAAAAATGTATTATTCATATTCAAACATAGATATGCTGGTAATTGTGGCTTACAGATCAGAATACTTTGTTATACACCAGTTATCACAGTAGACACGACTGAGCCCTCCTTATAAACCTTTCAATCAATATAACATGCTCCATACCATGTACAGTCAATTCCTACTTTATTGTATAGCCCTTCTAACACAATAACCCTATAATATGATCCATTTTTATAGAGAATTATCCTATATACATATACAAACTCATACACTTTAGAAACAGGGATCAGTCGTGTCTACATGCCCCTGCATATGATCCTGTACTGTGTATTTAATAATGATATTTAACCTACCCCAATATATGGTCTTTAATTCTTAATACCTATGCTATATGTACAAAAAAGATTTAAACCTTACTCAAACATTACTTTTGAGCCCCCTGCCACCTCAAATCCAGACGATTCATGACATTTGGTCATACACTGTATGGGTATAGCTTAGTATATGCAATCTGCTAGCAATAACAGTCCTACATGAATGAAACAGAAAAAGGCCTCTTATTTTTGACATAAGACGTCATGGCCTTTTATTCTTATTTTAGGGTCACACAATATTGTTTTGATGATTATCTTGCATGTCAGTGCAACATCAAGCAGCAAGGCATGTATACGTATAATTCCACCAACACTACCAATTTGACGAGAGAGTCAGGGAAGCGAAAATATCATTTTGGGACAGTATGTGATCCATTTGGCATTATAATTTCTGTAACTGAACGTTGAATAAATGTTAGTTTAACATTGAATTGAATGAACGAAATGGAGTTAGGCTAGATGCAAAATAAAGATTATTCCACTAATTAAATTACGTTAAAAGAATGAAGTAATAACCTCAACTTGCTGCCTGGCAAGTGTAAGGTGTCTGGGATATGTTTGTAGTACATTATGATATGTTAGAATTATGTGGAATATGTTAGTCCCCAGGCAGAGGGGAGGCACAAGGGAGAAGAAAGACGCCTATTGTAATGTCATATTCTCTCGTCATATCATTTATATTCATGTATCCATGCTAAGTTGGGTGATTGAGAAGATTAAAATTGTCAGGAGCTACTTGGCTCATCACTAACAATTATGCTCCAAGCATCTATTTGAAGACCCAGACTTAAAGAGGCCCAAAGTGCAGGGAATTGAGAAATAAAAGAAAGTGTAAGGAAACGAAGAGACAGTAAACACTTCACAAAAAACTCAGACAGGGCCGTGAACTATGCATGGATTCATTCAGCCCTACTTAGTCTCAAGAGTTTCCCGATCATGTGTTCACTCCGACAATCAGGAATAGATAAAGAATTGATAAGAAGATACCTGTTCTAACCGGTTATGTGGCGTGGAGGGAAGCGAATTCAATCGAAAGGTGATTTACAGGCAAAGGATTCGCATGCTATTCTATACACATTAGACAAAGGTAGTTCTTGAAAGGAAAAACTCTGGCAATATTAATATGTTGAGAATGTTAAGGTTGGTCGCTACTCTTAACTTTGTATATATGAATTGTCCTGTTCTTTCCCTCAAAGGAAGCTTATACTATTTAGAAATTGAAAATGTAAGTAAATTGGGCCGTCCCGAGCTACTTTTTTTCATTACAGATTTTTGAAAAAAATAATTCTCTATTTTTGCCAAAAAATGCAAAAAAAAGAGGAAATTTTCATGATTTTTTTCTTAGTGAACAAATGCTCACATTTATTTTGTATTGCATCTGAACAATCCTAGATTATGTCCATTAATAGGAAAAATACAATTATGGTCCAAAAATGTACCCTTTTATGAAAAAACGTGATGGTTTGGGGATGAATATCTGAATTTAATGCATAATTTTTCAGCAATATCATAATATCACTGAAAAAAATGCATTATTATTTTTTTCAAGAATTTCTTCAGATCAATAGCTTACATTTTAGAGTACTTTTGATGGGTGGTCCCGGGCATATTTTCATGGTTTTGGGCCTTTGAAGTTAAAAAATAGTGTGAAAATGGTCTAAATCTCATATTCATACATATATAATCATACGGGCAAAAAGCAGGGTATTAAATAGCTGTATTTCCCCACCCTTGTCCAAAAACGAATGACCATGTCCCATGTCACAAATAATTAGACCATTATATTATAACATTGACTTGCATTTCTGTTCACCAGTTTACACGTGGATTCAGGTGACGCACTAACTAACATGCTAGGAGCAAGTTGGAGGCAGGGGATGGTGAGGCCCAGCTTTAACACCTTGCATTCCCACCTAGCCCCCCCCCCCCCCCCGACGCATTCCGCTCATGTTCTGCTTGACTGGCTTGAAGGTAATGGCCATGGGGGGGGGGCGGTCTCGTTACACAAAGTCTACTGTCTTTGTCTTTGTCGGAGCACCCCCCCTCCTCCCAGTCACTTTTGTACCCATACTGGGCCTCCAGATCCATTCACGTTAATCTAACCCCTCACAGACTGTTATCTATTTTATTTAAATGGCTGTTGTACTATATCGATATCTATAACTTGCTTTCACACTATAGTTTAGATACTATAATTAAAAACTGTTATGATTAACATCTCTAGCTCTAATCTAAGAACATTTTATTCTTGATCCCCTCCTAAAATTAGACTATTCTAAATTACTGGCAACTAATTACCAGACAAAATACCAGATCAAAATAAAACAAGCACAACTGGACTGGCTGAGCTCTAAAACCTAGCCTCACCTATGTTTACAAGTTCAACTAATCACATAAACCTTGGGAACCTGATAAGGATATAATCAATCTCAGGTTTCTCCAAACGACTCACACCTGATTAGACATTTAAGTCGAAACCACTAACTGTACCACCCACACTGCACTAGTTAACAGTGGCAGATTAGGCCCCCCCCATCATTCACTAGGCCTAGATGACATTCACCCAAATTCTCCTAAGTCCTAAACATCTGCTCTAAGATAGTTTCCCATCTTAGGAAGTCCAACAACACTCTGCTAGGAGAGTGACTGTAGGAAGTGATGTCACAGACTAAATCCCTGGACGCTGATTGGCCAGGGCCGCTGGGTAACCATGGTACACATCAGCATAGAGAGCCTTGTCAACAAGGCATTCAGTGGTTGTGAAAGGTAGGGACAAGAAGTCCTTGATCCGTTTATCTCTAATCTAAGATAGAGTGTCTCATATACTCCCTAGACTAAGCATGGACTCCCTCCAGTGCAGCCACCTTACTAATGCGGCCATTTTTGGATAGTCCCAAGGGTGTTCGGATTAGAGGGAGTTGACTGTATATATATATATGTTTCTAGTTTGTTAATATTAGCTCAATCTGATACTTATAAGTTCTTTGCGCAGAGACCTGTGCAGTGGTCCATATTCAATGAGCAGCGATCAACCTTAAATCATATAATAATGTTAAATCATATATATTTCCATGAACATCAAACCTTTGTCACATGCCATCAGGTATAAATCTGAGTATCTATCAACCTCTAGGAATCAAATGTACAAGTAGGGCAAAATGATAATATAATTTCTTTATTTTATAATGGTCAAGGCTGTGTCTCACGACCTTGGGCCAATGTTTTCGTCTCTGACTGGGTGCCAGCTCTGACCGGGTGCCAGCTCTGACCGGGTGCCAGCTCTGACCGGCCTGAATAAAAATGGGTTATTTAGGGCAGATGATGATAACAATGGGCAACTAATTACTAGTTTGAATAGTTATATCAGCCATTAACCTTCTCAGCCAAATTATATCAACATCCGACCTAAATAACCCGTTTTTATTAAGGCCGGTCAGAGCTGGCTCCCAGTCAGAGCTGGCACCCGGTCAGAGCTGGCACCCGGTCAGAGACAAAAACATTGGCCCAAGGTCATGAGACACAGCCTCCGTCATTCCTAGAAATGAAAGCACTATGTTGGGTTTAAACAGTATTGACTAACTTGACTAACCTAACATTGTGTGCCAAAATACATCAGAATGCATCATTTCAAGTACCGAATTTCAGATAGGTCAACGAGACTCAGCCTTGATCAGGGTTAATAGCAATCAATACTTGGTTGAAAGTCGGAAAGGTTGAGGCCCCCTCATGCCAATCCTTTAGATGCAACTGTATAAGCAAATCCTTTAAAGGCATGAGGTAGATTCACCGAAAGACAGACACACACCTTGATTCGGACACATTTAGGTCTATATTTCATGACTAAGCATATATTTTATGTATGCATGTGAATAGGAAAGTAAAATTCAAGTGCTTAACAGAAAACATAACGGTCGTGGAAAAGTCATTACAAAAACAAAAGAATACTAGACTGTCCGACTGGAGGTGAAATAAGCTTTCTATTTTCCATTTTTCGAGTGACAAACTCTTGGCGAAAAATACTTTGAAACTTAAATGTTTAACGTGGATCATGAAGTATGGAATCTCCCCTATCCATAAAGGGTTGCATTGGCTTTGGCAATGAGCGTCCGGAAGGGCTGGTGAATCTACCCTAGCACTTGCTGCCCTGTAAGAAGCAGTCTGAGTGCAGGCATGCCAGGCATATATATATATATGTATTCCTATAATGTAAATACTGTCCTCAGACACAGTACGGAGTAGTAGGGACCTTTAAAAGGTTAAACCTTAAAGTTTCATCAATAAGGAAATAATACATGAGTAGTATTATATGTATCGGAACAGGACTATACTAAGTACTGGATATTACTCACTTGACATGCAGCCAATCACAGGCCTTCATTTGGTCACGTGACCGGAAGAGACGTCACGTGACCTACTTAAGGGTCAAGTGACCAGAAGTGACCTGATTAACTCGACATGCAACCAATCAGCGACCTCCATTTGGTCACGTGACCGGAAGTGACATCACGTGACCTACTTACGGGATGAGCGATGACCGAAAGTGACGTCACGTGACGTCCTTAAGGCGTTGCGTGACCGGAAGTGACCTAATTAGACTGCGTCAGAGCCTAGATTCTCATGGATCACATCACTTGATCTTTTACCAAAAGCCTTTAAACCATCATTACCAGCTTGTTCACGTACTATGGCATCATATTGGACAATATTCTCGTAGCAATACCTTTTGAGATCCTTTCCACACAAAAACCTGAGATGTCCTACATAAGGAGCCACCTTCTCACTCTTTTCTAATAAGGCCTCTATATCACGAAGGGAATAATAAAGGATCTCCTTGTACCCCAACACCTTCTTCCTGTCCTTCTTGGGAAGGAGCCTCTTCAAATCAAAGTCTAAATCACCTACCATCGTACCTTCACTGTCGCTGCTCGAGTCACTGAAGGATTCCTCCTCCTTCTGCTTTGCTTTCTTCTTCTCCGGTTTCTTCTCCTTCTTTTCCTTCTTCTTCTTGCCCAATTTCCCCTCTTTCTTGGTAGGTTTCTTAAAATGTTCCTTTTCCCCCTCAGAATCCTCTTCATTACCCGTAACATCATCACTACTGGAGGAGCGGCCATTGGGAGACATAGCCTCAACCTCACTGCCTGATCCCTCCAAATTGAGATTTTCAACCAACTGACGTTGTCTCGTCGCATCTCGCTGTACAGCCCTCTCTACCATATTAGACTTCAGCTTTTCCTTCAAGGCAATAGCATGGGCGGCTTCATCCGCCTCCTCTTCAAACTGGATCTTGCTGAGTTCAACCTGGCGTGTCTTGTTAGGAATATAAGAGACTTCAGCCCTCATTTTTGCAATCTGCTCGCTGCGCTCAAAGGCTTTTACCCTCTGCTGTTCATATAGTAGCTCCTGCTGTAGGGACGACATATATGCCCCGTCAGCGGCCTCACCCCAGTCTATGGAATCATCGGGAACACTCTGCCCTGGTAACAGGCTACCTGAGCGTCCCATATCGCTATGATTTCTTCCTCCACCACTGCTATCATTTGATCCAACCGGACCTCTCGTAGAGGAGCCTCCGTCAGCCAGACCGCCCTGGTTCTCATTAGACTGTCGCCGTCCACCGACAGCACCACCGACACCTCTATCTTCATCTCACGTATCATGTTCCTTACCCGTAAGTCCACAATATTGACTGAGGTCTTCATTCTGCCTCCCCTTACAGTGCTTGCAAAACTCACTTCCAGGGTTCGAGCGGCCATCAAACTTTTCGCCACAAGCCCGGCACGCCTTCATTTACACGTGTTACTGTTTACAAAGGCGGTACCTCAGTCTCTCACGAGATGGCGGCACTCCGTTCAAATGCCGGCGGTTCGTCTTCCACGTAAGATCCAATAAACCACTGTCTATATACAATGACAGTGTTATAGTCTCCGAATGTCCAGGAACCTTTCCGCCAGTCCCTGACTTAATCCTGACGTAATTCCTTGCAGAAATAATAAGATTAAAGCGAACCAAACAGCGCCGACACCCTTCTCCAGTGGAAGTTCAAACCAAATGGCCGATTGACCGTCTTCCCGGATACAGCCAGACCTGGCTCATGCGCAGTGACTCTCTCTACTGTTACCCGGTGGCTCCAACCAACCAAGATTACACCCTATAAATGATATGCTACCATTTCCCGGACCTAACATCACATGACTCAATTTTGAATAGACTAAATCAGAGGCGAGCGACTCTCTGTTTTTGGCGGGAAATTAAAAAAATCATTTTATGTATTTTTTTATTAAGAATATTTTGGAGGAGGCGAGTCTCTTATTATTTTTGAGTATTGTTTTTTGTAAACAACTGCCGCCATGTTGAATGTGAGTGACTACGACGATGAGTCGATTAGTCTAAATAAAGAGTACGTATGAAAATAAAAACACAACAATATAAGTTATTTTCATTTTTCTTTTTTTTTCTTTTTTCATTCCAATCAAGCTTTTTTTTAACACTTGAGCAGAGCGCAAAAAAAGTCTCATCTTGTCAGTCTCACATGCATTGATAATATACTAAACACTCTTTGAAATCACACACTCTATGAATCAAACTGTCTTAAAGAACAATAACAATAACAACACACACCTATTAATTTCCAAGTGAAAAATAGAGATCGCAAGCAAGCAAGCAAGCAACCAACCAACCAACCAACCAACCAACCAACCGAGTATGTGACGTTGTCTTGTTGCGATTTTTATCCAACACCGATACACCTCTTTTTTTCTTTTCATTTTCATTTTTCATAACTCTAAAGGACTCCTTGTCACTCCGTCAGAATGCACGCGACGCTTAAGATATTATTATCACACTCCATTTTCCTCTATTGTGTAAGAGACCATTTTGTTTCGTACAACTTTGAAATTTCTATTTACAGTAAAGATAGATTTTCGGTGGGAAAGAACATAGAGGTCTTTCGGTTTTTTAAGGTTTGGTTTTTTCTGTATACCCTTTGCACTCCATCTTGAGACTTAGAATCCTGTCACCTTCCCAAATCGGATTTGAAAAGCCCTGAAGTTCTCAGATCGTGAGCGTAATGTCTCTCACAACAACCGCCGGGTGGAGGGAGCAAACCTTCGTTTTTTTCCCTACGAAAAGGTCTGAGGTACGTTTCTTTCAGGTCGGGTTTTACCAGGTCATCCAACGTTTCACCGCTGAAAGCCATGTAAAGACTGTCTGTGTCCATTTGACAAAGAGCATAATCGCGCCGATCGATGAATCTATCCTAAAGTCATATGTGAACTCTAACATTTTCATTTTAGCGTACTGGTACGCCATGAACCCTATTTGAATAAGGAGGTTGTTCTTGACCTTTTTTGGTTGCAGTTTGACTTCAAAGAGATCCGAGGTCAACTCGGCCCCCTTTTTGAAGCGCCACGAATTGGCCAATAATTCGAACTTTCGGCCGTTTGTGTATTTCACAGCGGTGTGTTTTTCTTTGCTGCAAATTGTTTTACCGTACGTGGCATTTCCCATTAACTTGTAACGGTCTGACAGGATTTTCTTGTTCGCGTTCACGTCACCACGTCTTCGCGCTGCGGTTACTTCCTCTGCGAAAGCGGCAAAGGGTTGTCTAGGAAGGTATTCTACGAACAGCTGTACTTGGATGACTATCAAACCGTGATCCAAATACCACTCAAGAAGCGGCGTTCCCAAGAGAATATTTTTTCCGTGGTAACTCCCCATCAGACATCTCTGAGGTGTGTTCAACAACTTTTCTTCTCTTGCAAAGTCTGACATATATATATGAGTTCCTATGTCAGATTTCAAACCGGTTTTGTTCTTGAAAACGGGGGTCATTTCTTCGAAGTGTTCTCGTAGGTGAGGCGGTGTAGTGATGTCCACCTGAATTAAACCGAAAATTCCTGTCTTTGACAGCGGAAAGGATGTCGCTCTCGGTCATGGCATTTCGAGACACTTTCAAAGCGTCAACCTTCCAGTGTTTTTCGGATGCGTTAACCTGTGGATCTCTCTCCATTCACACTCCCGCACGATGATCAGCTTGTAACCTAGTGCTTTCAGTAAGCGCTAACCCTAGCCGTTCTGTCGCGTCTCGCATCCCTGAGTGAAGCGCACGGATATCGGTGCAGCGGTATGCACTCATGAGCGTGAAACCAACACCTTTGAAACTGGAAAACCGTATTAAAGGCTGGGTGAAACCCGTCGACGCAAGTTCTTCGGCAACCTAGAACCGTCTCGCCGCCATTGAAAGCGTGGCACAGTGTCACATCGCAAGCGTGCTCTACGAAGCACAGCCACTCCAAAGCACTCTGAGAGTGTTTTTGCCTAATTTCAGGTTTGAACCCGGTCTCAGGTCGTCTCACCACGTAATTACCCGTGCAGTGCGCTTCGCTCATGCAGCACAAGTACAGAGAGTTAGCGTCTACTCCTAGGTTGTGCTCACACGTTCTCGCTTCTTCGCCGTACTTGTGCTCCCTTATCGGCGTGGCACCCTTCTTGTAAAATATATGGAAGATCATGGAAGGACCGCCGACTAGATTTTCTTTGATCAGAGAGTGGAGGCGGGCATCGAACTGGGGAAACGTTAAGAACGGCGACTCTCTGTTTTGGAAGAGGAACCATAAAGTCAAACCGGGAAGGGAGATTCCGTCTTTGAAAATGTCAATGCCGAGATCTCTGAAAAATTTAGCGTGATTGTTCAGAGCTTCTATGAAAGGTTTCACGTCTTTTTGTTGTAGTAGATCAGTTTGCATGTTTTGTTCGGACCAAACTTTTCCACACTTGGCGTAGTCGGATTCGGTCATCTTGGTGCCGGTCAGTTTGCTGTCAAAAGCCCGTCTCGGTGGTAGTGTTCTGTTTTCCAGTTTCCTGGTAGACATCATCCATTCATAAGGAAAGTGACCTTTCTCTTGATTTCTGGTGAAAGCTAGCAAATAATTCGCGTAGTTGTAACCGGGTGCCAAATAGTTTACTACGTCCAAGATAACCATGTGCCGCGTGTAAACTGCCAAGTATTGGTTACTACTCTTTATGACGCTGAATTCTTCATTATTTTGGTCTTTGGAGGCAAAGAATGAGTGAAGCTGTATTTTGATCAGGTTCAAGTCGTAACGCCCCAAGGTGAAACCTACGACCGGAACTTGACGGAGATATCTCAAAAGCCTCTTCTTCAGTATAACTAACGGGTGACTCTTCCCAGTTTCAGTGAAGTTGTCGCCGCTGCCGCCGCCTCTACCGGGAGAAAGTCTAAACACTGCCTCCTCTAGCAGGAGAGCATTTACCTATCGCTGCATCTAACTTCGCTAACGTCGGTAGGTAAACTTCTAGCACCACTTCCCCGATGACTTTGGAGGTGTCGTTTATGTGATTTAAAACTCTGTCCAACAAGGGGTCAGAATCTGCGTCGGATTCTCTCACGAAGCAGACCGGACCTTCCCACCCTGGAAAGTCGGATGCGACGCTAGCCGACAAAGGGACGTGATCCAACAGCACAGACACGTGTTCGATGGATGGTTCTTTGGACGGTCTGAAGAAAGCCTCGAAATCGAGCGTGATCTTGTAAGGGTACATTCCGGAATTGCCGTCGGGAGGAAAAATGGAGAAATCTGCTAGCGCTTCCAAAATCGTTTTCCAATTTTGGTAGATTCCACCCACGTATCTCAACTTGACTTGTCGGCAAGAGGAAAGCTGGTTCCTGGTTCCTGTGTCTTTTGCCGTCAGGTGTAGGTTGACTTTACCTCGGGCGGCCAGAGTTTTAGAAGGCGGTCTGATGAGAGTAACTCGTCTTTTTAACTTCTGTCTTCTCACTGCACGAGTGGTGTAAAGCGCTATTTGTATATCAAACAAGTTCTCTAACGCGGGTAAGTTTCAGATGTTCAAACCCGGAAAGGTTTCAGGTTTGGCAGCAGGATCGAACTGACGTAACAATTCCGAAGCGTGTTTGCTAGTCTTGTATAAGTGAAAGGAAATGCAGCGAAAGACGCATAGTTTGTCCGCGTTGGGAAAATCTAGCACACCACTTCTCTTTCCAACTCGACCCGATCAGGTAACCCTACCAACTATGGGAAATTCTCCCGGTCCCATGTAAACGCAAATGTTCAAATTGGTGGGACAGGAATGTGCCACTTGGTGTCAGATTCCCAAAGTTTCCGTACTTCTTCGCAAGCGATGGT